>JAULKK010010996.1:0-10224 GCA_032355705.1 Rubia peregrina
TATGACAATTAGATGTCTTTCATATGGTTCTGGTTTTAAATAATTTTCCTCAAAGTTAAAAACGTTTCTTCTATTATTTTGAAGATTTCTAACATGAATTTTATAACCTAAAAAGAATCCAAAATGTTTGGGTTCTAACAATTACAATTGAACAAGGATTAGAAGAAATATAAAGAAAATAATTCTTATCGTCGATGCTCGAGGTCGCACTGCACAATTTGTTCACTTTGACCGGCACTACACAATTTGTTTAATTCTTTAAATCAAAGAACGCAAAGGGGAATTATCTCGGTGGTTTTTATCACTTACGGGGAGAATTGTATTTGTAGAGTTTACAAGTTTACAAGTTGATGGAAATAATGGGAAGTACTCAAATATCCACGGTTGCATCAATGTAAGACATTTAATTCATCTCTACGGAGTTGATCCTACTCGCCTTCCCCATCCGACGATACAAAAACACCAAAGCCGTAAACCCTCACGAGTAACCTCTAACCTTATCCAAATCATTCATAATATAGTCATAAGATATCAACTTTACATCTAGAATTATGTAACCGAAACAGATTTGCACTACCGCCGCACAGTTTGCTCATTTTGCACTGTGCCGTCAGATGTTAATCAAGCCAACACACTTATTATTTTAGTTTTAAATCCCCATAAACTGGGAAAAAATTACAATAATTTTAGTTATTTAATATAGATTTTATGAATTAAATTTATATTTTCAATCAGGGCTAAATTAAAGCAACCTATGTTTCTGTGAATGGGCCGAAATAACCTTTTATTCTTAGAATGTAAATCCTACATTTTCCCCGAATATTTCCTTTTTAGTTGCCTTACTCATGACTGGTTCCTCTAGTTTTTAACTACTTTGGCATGTTTTTGTGCGATTAATATTTATTTCTTGAATTTTTCCTATTTTATCTTCATGATTACTAATTGTTTTTTTCCCGAAGCATATAAAGAATTTCGTTAAATTCTAGATTTTGTTTCCTGCACCCCCTGATATATATGACAGTGAGTTGTGTTTCATATGGTCCTAGTTTAAAATAATTTTCCTCATAGTTAAAAAATGTTTCTTCTATTATTTTTAAGATGACTAACATGAATTATATAACCTAAATAGAATCCGGAAGGTTTGGATTTTAACAAATACAATTGAACAGGGATTAGAAGAAATATAATGAAAATAATTCTTATTGTCGATGCACGATGTCGCACCGTACAATTTGTTTACATTGCACCGGAACTACACAATTTGTTTAATTCTCTAAATCAAAGAACGGAAAGGAGAATCATGCCCATGGTTCTTATCATTCTAGGGGAGAATTGTATTTGTAGAGTTTACAAGATGACAGAATATTGGGAAATACTCAAACATCCACGCTTGCATAAATTTAAGACATTTTATTTGTCTCAACGCAGTTGATCCTTCTCACCTTGCCCATCCGACGATACAACAATACCAAAGCTACAAACCCTCACGAGTAACCGCTAAACTTATCCAAATCCTACATAATATAGTCATATGATATCAACTTTACATCGAGAATTATATGACCGAAATAGATTCGCATTTCTGTCTCACGGTTCGCTCATTTTGACCTGTGCCGTCAGATGGTAATCAAGTCAACACTCTTTTTATTTTTGTTTTAAATCCCCACAGATTGAAGAAAAAATTATAAAAATTTTAGTTATTTAAAATAGATTTTATGAATTAAATATATTTTTTCAATTAGGGATAAATATAAAAGCAGCCTATGTTTCTATGAATGTGCCGAAATAACCTTTTATTCTTACAATGTAAATGCTATGTTTTTTTCCAAATAGTTCCTTTTTATGCGGCTTATTCATGACTAGTTCCTCTAGTTTTTAACTATTTTGGCAAGGTTTCGTGCGATTCACGTGAATTTCTTTAATTTATCCTATTTTATCTTCAGGATTAATAATTGTATGTTTTTTTCCCGAAGCATATAAAGAATTTTGTTTAATACTAGATTTGGTTTCTGCACCACGCATATATATGTGACAGTTAGTTGTCTTTTATATGGTCCTAGTTTTAAATAATTTTCCTCAAAGTTAAAAAAGTTTATTCTTTTAATTTTTAGATGTCTAACACTAATTATATAACCTAAATAGAATTTCCAATGTTTGGATTCTAACGATTACAATTAACCAAGGATTAGAAGAAATATAACAAAAAAATACTTATCGACAATGCTCGAGGTTGCACCACACAGTTTGTTCACTTTGCACCGGCGCTACACAATTTGTTAATTCTCTAAATCAAAGAATGGAAAGGAGAATCATTTTTGTGGTTATCATTCACGGTGAGAATTGTATTTGCAAAGTTTACAAGATGGCACAATATTGGGAAATACTAAAATATCCACGCTTGCATCAATTTAAGACATTTAATTCATTTCTACCCAGTTGATCCTACTCGTCTTCCCCATCTTATGATACAAAAATACCAAAGTTGTTAACCCCCACGAGTAATGGCTAACCTTATCAAAATCCTCATAATATAGTCGTAAGATATAAAATTTACATCTATAATTATATGATCGAAACAGATTCGCACTACAGCCGCACGGTTTGCTCATTTTGCACTGTGTCGTCGAATGGTAATCAAGGCAACACAATTATTGTTTCAGTTTTAAATTCCCAAAGACTGAATTTTTTTTATAATAAATCTAGTTATTTAATATAGATTTTATAAATTAAATTTATATTTTCAGCTAGGGATAAATATAAAAGCAACCTATGTTTATGTTAATGTGCCGAAATAACCTTTAATTCTTACAATGTAATTCCTTTGTTTTTTTCCGAATAGTTTCTTTTTACCCTGCTTACTCATGACTGGTTCCTCTAGTTTTAAAACAACTTTGGCATGTTTTTGTACGATTAACGTGTATTTCTTTAATTTATGCTATTTTATCTTCATGATTACTAATTGTATCTTTTTTTCCAAAGCATATAAATAATTTCATTTATTCTATATTTGGTTTCCTCCACCCCGGATATATATGACAGTTAGTTGTCTTTCATATGGTCCTAGTTTTAAATAATTTCCTCAAAGTTAAATATTTTCTTGTTTTATTTTTTAGATGTCTAACATGAATTATATAATCTGAATAGAATCCCCAATGTTTGGATTCTAACGATTACAATAAACAAGGATTAGAATAAATTAAAAAGAAAATAATTCTTATCATTGATGCTCGAGGTAGCACAGCACAGTTTGTTCACTTTGCACCGACACAACATAATTTGTTTAATTCTCTAAATCAAAAAATGAAAAGGAGAATCATTTCTGTGGTTTTTATCATTCACAGGGAGAATCGTATTTGTAGAATTTACAAGTTTACAAGATGGCGGAATATTGGAAAATACTCAAATATCCACGCTTGCATCAATGTAAGGCATTTCTACGCAGTTGAACCTTCTCGCCTTCCCCATATGATGATACAAAAATAGCAAAGCCGCTAACCCCCACGAGTAATGGCTAACCTTATCAAAATAATATATAATATAGTCATACGATATAAACTTTACAACTATAATTACATGACCGAAACATATTCGCACTACCACCGCACGGTTTGCTCGTTTTGCACTGTTTCGTCAAATGGTATTCAAGCCAACACACTTATTATTTTAGTTTTAAATTCCCAAAGACTGAAAATTTTTACAATAATTTTAGTTATTTAAAATAGATTTTATAAATTAAATTCATATTTTAAATTAGGAATAAATATAAAAGCAACCTATCTTTCTGTAAATGTGCCGAAATAACCTTTTTTCTTACAATGTAAATGCTATGTTTTCTTTCTAATAGTTACTTTTTACGCGGCTTACTCATAACTGGTTCCTCTAGTTTTTACCTACGTTGGCATGTTTTTTGTGCGATTAACGTGTATTTCTTTAATTTATCCTATTTTATCTTCAGGATTACTAATTGTATCTTTCTTCCCCCCGAAGCATATAAAGAATTTTGTTTAATTCTAGATTTGGCTTCCTACACCACACATACATATATATATGTGTGTGTGTGTGTGTGTGTGTGTGACAGTTAGTTGTCTTTTATATGGTCCTAGTTTTAAATAATTTTCCTCAAAGTTAAAAAAAAAGCTTCTTCTTTTAATTTTTAGATGTCCAACACGAATTATATAACCTAAATAGAATCCCCAATGTTTGGATTCTAACTATTACAATTAACCAAGGATTAGAAGAAATATAACGAAAACAATTCTTATCGTCGATGCTCGGGGTTGCACCGCACAGTTTGTTCACTTTGCACCGGTTCTAAACAATTTGTTCAATTCTCCAAATCAAAAAACGGAAAGCATAATCATTTTCATAGTTTTTATCATTCACATGGAGAATTGTATTTGTAGAGTTTACAAGATGACGGAATATTGGGAAATACTCAAACATCCACGCTTGTATCAATGTAAGACATTTAATTCATTTCTACGCAGTTGATCCTACTCGCCTTCTCCATCAGATGATACAAAAAACCAAACCCGCTAACCCCCACCAGTAACGGCTAACCTTATCAAAATCCTTTATAATATAGTCATAAGATATAAACTTTACATCTATAATTACATGACCGAAACACATTTGCACTACCGCCGCATGGTTTGCTCGTTTTGCACTGTGCCGTCGAATGGTAATCAAGCCTACACAATTACTATTTTAGTTTTAAATTCCCAAAGACTGGATAAAAATTTATAAAAATTCTAGTTATTTAATATATATTTTATAAATTAAATTTATATTTTCAATGAGGGATAAATATAAAAGCAACCTATGTTTCTGTTAATGTGAAGAAATTACCTTTTATTCATAAAATGTAAATCCTATGTTTTTTTTGAATAGTTTCTTTTTACCCGGCATACTCATGACTGGCTCATCTTGTTTTTAATAAATTTGGCATGTTTTTGTGCGATTAATGTGTATTTTTTTATTATTTTATCCTATTTTATCTTCATGATTATTAATTGTATCTTCTTTTCTCCAAAGTATATAAAGAATTTCCTTTAATCCTAGATTTGGTTTCCCGCACCCCTGATATATACAACAGTTAGTTGTCTTACATATGTTCCTATTTTTAAATAATTTTCCTAAAAGTTAAATATGTTTGTTCTTTTATTTTTTAGATGTGTAACAGAAATTATATAACCTAAATAGAATCCCCAATGTTTGGATTCTAACGATTACAATTGAACAAGGATTAGAAGAAATATAACAAAAATAATTCTTATCGTTAATGCTCGGGTTCCCCATCTGACGATACAAAAACACCAAAGCTGCTAACCCCCACGATTAACCACTAACTTTATCCAAATCATTCGTAATATAAACATAAGATATAAACTTTACATCTAGAATTATATGACCGAAACAGAATCACTAACTAGAGAGGATGATGACTTCTCTCTAATTCCTCACTCTAAGAGTGAATCTCTCACTACAAGAAATAGAAGTGTCTATGGAATAGAGTGGATGGGATTGAATGTTATACTCTTCTCCAACACCTCTATTTAAAGGTGAATCAAGAATGCTCTAGAATTCTCTTCCATCTGCCCAAAAAATTATAGCAAATGCTTGGAGCCTTCCAGGAGGTAGTCTAGATTCTTTCCCCACCATCCTAGAAACATCTCCCTTTTCCATTAATGGAGAGTTCTAGAATTAGTGAGGAAACCAAACAAATCTCCCCCTTCCGACCTAAATAGAAGAGATCACCACACCAGCACCTTTGCAACAATCATCAAACTTCTTACTTGGTAATGTCTTAGTCATCATGTCTGACCTATTATCATCGGTGTGCACCTTTTCAATTTGTAGCCGCTTTTCTTCAAATACATCTTGAATCCAATGATAACGAACATCAATATGCTTTTTCGTAAATGACGGGTTGAATTCTTAGCTAAGTGGATGGCACTCTGGTTGTTACAAAAGAGGACATACTTTTCTTGCTTTAACCCAAACTCCAGTAGGAAGTTCTTCATCCACAACATCTCCTTGCAAGCTTCTGTGGCGGAAATGTACTCCATTTTTGTCTTAAAAAGAGCCACACACTTTTTGATTTTTGACTGCCAAGACACAGATCCCTCTTGAAAAAGGTTGTTAGATATCCTGATGTTGATTTTCTAGACTCCAAGTTTCCATCCATGTATGCATATGTGTATCCATCCAACACGGGTTCTTGTTTTCCAAAGCATAAACACCAGTTGGTTATTCCTCTGAGATATCAAAGTATCCATTTCACAACTGCCAAATGTTCCTTCCTAGGCTTTGACAAATGCCTACTCACCACACCAACTACATGCGCAATATCTGGTCGGATACATATCATGGCGTACACGAGACTACTAACAGCTGACGAATATGGAACACCTCTCATATTTTCATCACCTTTTGAGCTTTGTTTCTTGTCAAACTTGAAATGCCACCCAAGTGGTACACTAACGGGTTTGGCCTTGTCCATGTTAAATCTCTCAAGAATATTCTCAATATATCTCTCTTGGGATAGCCAAAGTAGCCTTTCAGATCGATCTCGAGTGATCCTCAGCCCAAGGATCTGTCTGGCTGGTCCCAAATATTTCATAGCGAATGAATTACTCAATGCTTTCCTAAGAGCGGTAATTCTACCTTTATTATGCTTAATAATCAACATATCATCAACAAAAAGCATGAGTATGAGAAATTTGCCTCTATCGTACCTCTTCACGAAGGCACAATGATCAGTGTGTGTCTTCTTAAATTCACGATGAATCATGAAGGATTCAAATTTCTTGTTCAATTAACGAGGTGCTTTCTTCAAACCATAGAGACTCATTTTGAGTCGGAATACCAAATTCTCTTTTCCAGATGTACGAATCCCTCGGGTTGCTCCATGTATATTTCTTTCTCAAGATCTCCATGTCAGAAAGTTGTATTTACATTGAGTTGTTCAAGCTCCAAATCCATACTGGCAGCGAGACCCAATGCAACTCGGATTGACGACATATTCACCACGGGTGAGAATATCTCATCGAAGTCTATTCTTTTTTTCTGATTGCATCATTTAACAACAATCCGAGCCTTATATCTTGGTTTTGGATTTTTCTCCTTGGTCTTAAGCTTATACACACATTTGCACTTTAGAGATCGTCCCCCTTTCAGTAACTCCACAAGATCATAGGTATGATTCTCGTGTAAGGATTGCATCTTCTCTTGCATAGCCCTTTCCCGGTCATATTTTTTATCACTTTCCATGGCTTCGGCACAGTGTTGAGGCTCACCCTCATAAGTGAGTGTCACGTACTCATCTCGAGGGTATTTGAATGAAGGTTGTCTCTCTCTAGTGGAACGTCGAGGCTCAGGTTCTACTGGATCATCCACTTCCTTCATCGCTCCACCACCTACCTGAGGTTGCTCTGTTGTGGTTTGCTGATCATTGATCTCAACTTCATAATAATTTCCCTCATTTCTTGTATCATCTCGTACCACCGGAGATATCATAGGATCATAATGCCCCTTGCTCCGCCTAGACTGGATTTCTTGTGACATCTTGTAATCACTAATAGTCTGGTCCTCGAGAAAGATGACATCTCAACTTCTGACTTCTTTTTTGGGGTCATATCCTACAACTGATACCTGAACTCATCTTTGGCTAAGCCTAGGTAGATGCACTCCTTTGTTTTTTAATCTAGCTTGGCCCGCTTATCCTTAGGGATGTTAATAAATGCTCGGCATCCGAAAACCTTTAGATGGTCATGTGCTACCTTTTTCTTTGACCAAATCTCCTCTGGTATATCTCTATCCAAGGGTACTGAAGGGGAGATGTTGATTTTGTCAGCACCGGTCTTCACAACTTTTCCCCATAAAGCTTTAGGGAGGTGAGCATGAGACAACATGCACTGAACTCGCTCTTTGATGGTGTGATTCATTTGCTCAGAAGTTCCATTTAGCTAAGGTTTTTTTGGTGGCATCTTTGCAAGTTGGATGCCATAGGATTGCAGTATTCTTCAGATAGGTCACAATATTCTCCACCGTTATCTGCTCTGACAGAGTTTAGCTTCTTGTCTGTCTCACGTTCCACCTTCACATGGAACTCCTTGAATGCCTCAAGCACCTGGTCTTTTATTTTCAACAAAAACATCCAAACCTTTCTCGAATCACTACAAGAAACATGACTTATTACTTTGCCCCTTTTACCTCAGTTTTTTGACTAAGGTTAAATAACCAAGGTAAATAATAGGTTTTTTAACCTCTGTTTTGTGATAATTGCGGTAAATAATTAGCAATGTGAAGTAATAAGTATGACTGACGTAGCCGTGACATCGAAAACACTAGTGTCACCTAGCAGTAAGAGTGTATTACTAGATGAAATACTTCGCACACATGGTCAGATAGACTAGATTTATATTGACATTAAATCAACTTTGCATATTGGGACTAGCGATGTCGTACATGCCCATCGCTCCAAACCAGTTCCTAAATCCAATTAAATAAATTTAATCATGCGACGTCACAGGTTAGTCGGTAACTTTTCGGTTAACTCGACATCATGGTGCGAATGGTGTGCGAAGTCGGACTTCTTTGTTAGTATCTAATAAATAAACAATGGATAACCAATACAGCCATAACTTGGATACCATGAAAAAGACTCATCCCAAGTTTACAATAGCCAATCTGAAATATAATGAAACAAAATACATGGTCGCAAGACCACTAAAAGTTTCATTAATCTTAAACTTTGATACAAAAATTAAGTATTACAGTAAGGATGCATCCCTTAACTACAAAATTCTCCCTATGGAGAACTAAAAGTCCCAAACCTATTACATTAAAAGAAACATAATTCCATAGATGTATGCTAGTAAGGCCATAAAAGGCCCCAATGGGAGATGTTAGGAGAATGGAAACTCATTCGTCACATTCTCTCTTCTATAACTACTGCTCCAATGATAGAGAAACATCATCCGTACCTATTAGAGAAGGCGTACAAGAAAACATCAATATCACTCCGCTGGCACACTTTCCCTACTCACAGGTGGAAGACTTGAAAACACACCCACCATTTGCGCTATACATCTTCTCCTGATTTTCATCTCATGTTAGTTATTCCTTCCTCCCAGATATATTTCCACATTATCATCCATCCCTCTTCCACATTCGCTTATCTCATCCTTTGATTCTACCCAAAATCATTAAAAACACAACACTTATCAGAATACAATAGCATAAAAATCCACAATAAATACTTCGGGGTTTTTGTGCCTATATCATTTTGTGGATATCCCCAGTGTCCCAAAAAAGTAGGTTAAGCATTAAAAAAATACAAGCCATTATCCCCATGGGATAATGTTTAATACTTCCACAATACCTAAAAACTACTTCCCAAAAATACCATTACACTATCCTAATTTCGTAAAGACTTTAGCAATGCCTTTTTTATAGGCATGATCTAACACGGGGGAAATAACTCTTCATTATAACAACACTTAGAACGACGTGTTCGCACATTTATCAAAAACTGACTAACCTATTATTCAGTTTTGAGAAGCGGAACATCGTAATATTCTTGCCATTAAGAATCGAAATAGACCTTGCCTATGTGGCATTCTGACGTAGTCAGAATATCAAAGATATTCGCAAGCACGAATCTTGAAGAACAATTAAGGTCTGCAAGCACAAACCCTAGATTTTGGTTTTGGAATCCACCAGAGAGAAAATAATCTCGAAATAATATTATGATTGAATGAATAAAATATCTGGACATGAGGTCTTTAAATACTAACAGTAAAACCCTGAAATAATAATGAAAAGGAATTTCAGAACTAATTTCCAAAAATAAAAGAAAATCAAAAAATATTAGGAAAACACTAAATTGCAATTTTGAGGCTTTGAACGACCTTAAATGGAAATTCTGGGCTTCTGACCCCATCCTAGAGACTGGGTAATGAATCTTCTTATCGAGATGGTTCCAACGCATCTAGCCTCGCCTTATTCTGACTTCGAATGCAAAAGTTAAGTTCAAAACCGTACCAAACCTTTACGGCGATCCAACGCTACTTCAATCTTCCCCACCATTCGCCTTGCATCAGTCTCCTCCACCTCCGAAGAACTCAACCCCAAGTTCTCTTCTGGATAGAGAACCTCATCCTCATGGTACTCATAAATATCAGCCACATTAAAAGTGTTGGAAATACTCATAGTATCCGG
>JAULKK010011007.1:0-10223 GCA_032355705.1 Rubia peregrina
ACTATCTACTTAGTTGTATTTAGTGAGCAATAGAGCTTATAAATATCATCTTTGAGAGGTACGGCGACGACCTCCCAACAAATCTCTTCCTGGTCTGTAACTATTTTGGTTGGAAGATGGTTGGGGTCCCTCAATATAAAGCCCCCCATCCATCATGGGATGGTTTCAAAAAAAATAAAAAAATTCTTATGGTTGAATTTGTATTGTAATTGTATTTTTATTTTAAACACATGATTTTGATGGTTTGCAAATTAAATTATTTTTTTTATAGAATTTCAAATTAGTTTATATATTTTTAGTAATTTTTAAAACAAAATTTCCCATGGATTTGGTTTATTCAGTTTGAAACCGAAGCCGAATTTTGAATTCGATTCGGATAATTAATTATTTTTTTTGGGTTCTTTAGATCGATGTTTGTTTTTGAGTTTTTTAGGGGCAAAACCAAACAACCTGAAAACCAATTAGACCGACCCTATGTCCACCCCTACTTCCAACTGAATCTGCAACTGTTCAACAAACACCTTGAAACTGAAACTCCAAGACTAACTCCAAGCCTCAACCTTCTGAATCTGATTCTTTACAAACCCTCCTCAAGTAGGAAGTGGGAAGAATTCTTAGTCCCAACTTGCCAAGAAACACTGAAAATTAAGAGGACCAAGAGACTTGGTAAAAAAAATCTGCCAACCGAAATTTTGAATGTTGAAACCGAGGCTTAAGAAATCCATTTTAGAACTAATTCCTGACCACATGACAATCAAGTTCAACGTGTTTGGTCGTTTTGTGAAAGACTAGATTAGATGTGGTGTACAACACTGCCTAATTGTTATACCAAAGTCGTATAGGCAAAGGAACTGAAACAAAAAGTTGTCTGACCATATAGTATATCCATTGTAATTCCTTGGTTAGAGCATCCATGCTTTTCTATATTTTGCTTCTGCTGAACTACAAGAGAATGTACTTTGTTTTCCACAAAATCAAAGATGAATCCAAACACGCACATTATCTAGAAATAGGCCTCCTTGTGGTTTTGCATGCTGCCTAGTCTACATAAGAAAAACCTCGCAAAGAATCATGTTCCCGAGTTGAGTAGAAGAGACCCATAGGTGAAGCACCTACCAAGTGCCCAAGGACATGTGGAGTTGCCTTGAACCGACATTCAGTTGCTCTATGCACAAACTGACTCAAGTCATGACTAACATTTGGTCTGGTTAAGTTCAAGTAGAGCAGCTTCCCAACCAACTGTATCTTGATGGATCTTCATCATGAGTTTTATCCCTAGTTAATTGAGTACCAGGTGGTAAAGGAGTAGAAGTTAACCTAAAATTCTTAATCTGGTATGCCGTAAGAGGCCCTGGATGTACTAGTTTTGATGTAGATGCACCCCACTGCTTGTCCTATTAATCTCAACCCTTCACAGAAAATTCGGAATCAACATAGAAAAGAACTTTTTAACACATGTTACAGCTTCTTCACAATTTCAAATGATCAAGAGATCTTCAACATAGACATCGAGGTAAATAGTCCATCCAGCCAGCGTGAACATAAAAAGGCATGTAGCATGAACTGATTGTTAAAATCCATAAGCACACAAAGCAGAGGTGAAGGCCTGATTCCACTGCCTGCTAGCCTGCTCAAGCCCATACAAAGACTTCTCAAGTAAACTCTGTGATCGTTACTTGCAGCATAACTAGGAAGAGCTTTCATGTATCATCTAAGTTACCATAGAGAAAAGCATTATTGACATCCAGCTATTGAATATGCAATCCCCTACACTACAAAAAAAATCTCATGCTGTGACACTTTTTTTAACAGTACAGACACTTAAAAGCATCGCTAAAATGAATAGTGACTCTTTAGGAAGTGCCTCTATTTAGCGTGTCACTAAAATATTGTGACACGGTAATGTGTCGCTATGTAAGCGTCGCAAAAAATTGCTAAAGTTGGAAGCATCACAAAAAATTGCCAAAGCTGGAAGCATCGCAAAAACAATTGCTAAAGCTAGAAGCATCGCAAACAATTACTACATCTAGAAGCGTCGCAAACAATTACTACATCTGGAAGCGTCGCAAAATATTTGTAGAGAATAAAAAAAGAAATTACAATAATTACAATCTAGGCCCCCCCTAAATTTCATCAATTACAATTCAACACAACCATCTCCAATATTTGCAATTCAACATATCAACTTTCGGTAACTACTAATCAACCCACATAATTTTACTAACTTTCACCCAAAGTCCCTATCAACATAATTTCACTAACTTCATGAATATATTCAGCACAAACACCCTGTAATTAATTACAATAAAAATAAAAACTTGCTAATCAAATGCATCAGGCTGATGCACTGTGCCAATCACTGTAAATGGTATCATTCTATCACTGCAGAAAATAAACAGAAGGAAAATCATAGATACCATAAGATATATAGACGTGCATATTAGCTGCAAACACTAGTTAGGAACTTCAGCCACAACCTTGTTGATCTTATTCACATGAAAGAGCACATAGCAGTACTAAACCCATCTCTCCAAAAAATGCAAACCAAAAACTGTCTATATACGACAGAGCAACATATTCGCTCTATTAAATTTCAACATACAAAAATAAACGAGGAGAATATTTTACAAATGGATCTTAAACCAGGTGCTAACTTTAAAATGGAACTTTTGGTTCCTGCCATTCAACATCATACATAAAAATTGCCGTTTTTTCGTACATGTGAACAAGATAAAAGAGCATCTAACTAGAAAGTGAAACCCTAATTAAACCAATCAGAAGAACAGGTAATTAGGAAAAGATTCATCAAGGAAACATATGTAACACAAGAGTATGTTCATCTAAGCTCTTATAAGATATTATTAGAAGAAAATTTTGCTAAGTTTTCTAAAGCTTCTAGCAATTAAAGTTCCTAAACATGATATACAGAAGAGAGAGCTGGTCTAATATGTATTATTGTTATTTTGCTCATTTGGTCAGGCTAAGTATATAAGGAGTAAGAGATTCTTTTTCATACATCGATTAACTGAGCTAAACCATGTTAGAATTCCACTACATCCATAACTAGTGTGCGTAAATTTTAGATACCTGATCATGGGTTCCGCCATCTCCAGATTCAATGGTAAGGTAGGCTCCCTCCCTATCATACGGCTCCTTAAGATACTTGAACATTTCATACCTCTTCAGAAACTTGATTTACATCAACAGATGAAGTGCATGTTTGCTTAAATAGGCCATCGTTCATGATGTCAGTCTCCACTAATTCCATGATCAGCTTAGCCTCCTCGGCCTGCAGAATACGCCATGTCAAACAGAATAATTATGTCAAGCAAAGCCAATAAGCACAACAGGATCAAAGAATAGGCGGAGAAATGGTATTATAAAATTACATGTAAGCAATAATGTAATAAGTCAAAAGGAAAACATATCACCTTAAATCTCTGTTCTAATTCTTAAAATATTGGAGCCACACCACCTAATTAAGCCACAACCATGAAACCTCCAGTTGACTTCGAACAAAACAAACTAAATCCATGTAACATATGTAACTACACTAACTGAATGTAAGTGAACAAAACTGGGGGAAAATTGTTTGTTAATGTACAATACAAAGTATCTAAACTCACCTCAACAAGAGCAACAAAAATAAGTCACTATCATTGCAAATGCTTCTCCGGTGTGGAATGTAAGAGCTCCCCATTGAAACGGATAAAGAACTCGAATCCTGCAACAAGGTTTGGTAAATAGTTGATTCCATGGAAATCCTTGTTTACGCATGTTCAAGGTAAGTTATAACATCATAGGACTCACCAATGAGCTCCACTGATTAGTCCCGAGCGATCTGTTTTGCAGCTTAGCCGAGCCTTCAAGGAATGCTAATAAGCCATCTAACAGTCAATAAGTGAGCATAAGTCCACACAATAGCTAATGAAAACATAATTACGAACCGGCCAAACACCTTCTTTTTCCATTTCGTCAGGTGTAATATGCACTGCAAAACAAAATTAAGTCGTCGTATTGGTTCATACCAAAAAAAAATTAAAAGTAGCGAGGAATCTGAAGTAAAAGGAATTTATGTCACCTGTGAAAAGATTATTAGAAGGACAAGCTGAGGCAGTCCAATCTTAACACAATTTTCAAGCTACATAGGTATATGTAAGATATAAGAAGATCAATGTTTATACAAGGTTTTGTAAATGTTTCTTTGGAACAGACAATTTTCTGCTTACCAAAGGAAAACCAAACTCATACAATCCAAATCCAGATAGTGCGACTAGGGAGATCACACAAAGTGGACTCATAAACCTGAAATTTCAAGTATACATCATATCTATGGGAAAACAACATCACCAAGAGTTGCTGAAGATGAAGTAAGAGGGAGTAGAAAACAAGTGCCACTATCCAACGTATATCTAAATAGAACAGCACAAAGCAAAGCCAGCAAAAAGCATGACCTACTCACCAAATCAACAAGGTTATGAGTTTCTATCATGACAACCTTCGAAGTTAGGATCACTCTCTGTACCCTAATTACTGCAAAAAAGAAGTGGTAAATTCCTCTATAAAGATAGTGCCTCGAGATCTAACTTGGAGTCAAAATACTGAGTAATTTCTATAGTCGCTCTCCGACCAAAGGTCCAAGCAGTACGTTAAACGGGATCACTTGGAGCTGATAAAAGGAGCCTAGTCCAAATAGCCCATTTGGAGCCGCCACATCCAGAAAGGATCCCATTTGAACCTACCTACAACTGCAATACATGTGCACATAGTCTCAATGTGCACACACAAATGTAAAAAAGGGTATAGTTATCTTCAAATGGCATCATGTGATAAGCCTCTAAACTCCAAACTCACCCAAAGGTAATGAATGTCTCAAGAGATCCTTCATGACTGCGTTTGCTTTCCAAGTGTAGAATGTCTTCCTCTAGAATTTTAGAAGTTGAAGTTTTAGAAGAGACGTACAACACTAAGGACAGTGATTAGATGCATCAAGGCAAGAATCGTGATGGGTGCAGAAGTTGTTGCTACAACTAACTTTCTTGCTCGTCAATGATGCATTTGGGCTGTATATGCTTAGCTCAAAGTCCCGTGTAAAGAAAGTAGATCAAAGAAGAAAATCATGAGCTTTTCCAAAAGCATGTTGTAATGAGGATTCCCAACTGAAACTATAGAAGTGAAATAAATCGAATCAAGAACATGCAATTTTTTTCTAAAATTTGAGAAGAAAACAAACAGGCGATATTCGAAGTAGATAATAATCCTTGTCATGTATCCATATTAAACTTTTGTCCTGTCTCTATTTGCTTAGAGAAAATGATGTGATAAAATGGATATACATAGTAACCGTATAAACATTTCAAAGCTAGAGAAACAAATCAAGACATTAGGGAAACATCAGATTCAACTATTTCAACTCTGCTAAGCAGGCAGTCCCTCCAAATTTATGAGAAATCTATATATTGGTTCTACCAAGGCGATTTAGTTTCCAGTCATTCTCTGGAACCACTCTCCAATTTTATACAAAGTACAATGCAAAAACGATTACGCATCAAATAAAGTACCGGGGTATGAATTTCTCTATACAATTTCACTTTCCTACGCATCCATAGCTAAAAGTAACTCCTTCAGCTCATACTTCAGAAACTGTATACATTTCCATGGGCACTCAACAATGCAGTATAAAAGCACGACCATTTTGAGATGTCTTCTCTTCTCTTCTCTCCACAGTTAAGGGTATGAACATTTGAAGCCAAAATCACTAAACGCAAATGCTAACAAATAACTGATAAAAAATGCAAACTACCCGAGCATAAAGGAAATCATCAATAGGGGCACATCTCCCACATTCACAGGGAACCCAAAAGAAATCACTCCCTGTATCCAGACCCACCATAAACTTCACCCTGTGCGTCTCCAATGTCACTCCCTGTATAATGCAAACTGCACAAAACACACCATTTCATTTACAAAAAAATCAAGAAACGTGGAAATTAAATCAAATGAATAGAATTATTACAAACCCCTCTTATTATTACAATTAAGTTATCATGATAAGCTTTGAAAATGTCAGAGCATGTCATCAGAACAGTTTTACACACAACATTTCGAGGATTCTTCAACAATTTCACAACTAGGGAGATCACATTATCCATGTTAAATGTAGTTGAGTATCAGTTGGACTATGTAAAAATTAGGGATAAAAGTGTCTAGAACATGCCGAAATTGTCAAATATGCACACATATACAAGAAAAGTTTAGATGCTAGGATAGATCATAGCATCAAAAAATTTCAAGACATTTCAGTTGTATTTTAGCAAAAAAAGATGTTTTATAATTACACAAATACCTTCAGACATTTTCCAAATCATCAACTTCTATGTACTCCACTTCAGCAGTCCCCACTTCAAGCACAGAATTATCAGTTCCATTGATAACAGTGAGACTCTTAACAATGGTACTGGGATGTTTTCTCTCAAGCTCTTTTGGATTCTCACTATTTTGCTCTATATGAGGGTTGGTGGTGCTACAAATAATTAAGCAATCAGTGCCACTTTCAGGTTCAGATAGTCAACTAATACCATTCGGAGTTGTTTCTGACATGATATCGCCTCAACCACCTAATAAAATCAAGTAAAGCAAAACATACGAGTACCATTATGTAAGAAGCCAAACTATCAATGAATGAAAGGAAATAGAAAACAAAATTAATCTAACAATGAGATTTTAAAACTTCAATTTCATCTCTTGAGTTTGAGAAATTGACAAATATGACACGTAACCTGAACATCAGCGGACAGATTGCATGTATAGCATAGGTTTTACAAGTGGAAAAGCATTTCTTAGGGCACATCTGGAGTTCAATAATTCTCTACAACAATTGAAATTCTACTAGATTTACGCACTGAATTACTACGCACTACACAGCTGTCACCATGTATATCTAATTCCAGCAGATATCAGACACAATATTTTTTTCAATTTCAAGCAAAAAAAGTTCGAAGATATCAGTTTCGAGCACACCGAAGTTATGAGTAACGATCAATCGCACACAAAAACCCAAACATTCTTCACACAAACTAATTATGAAGCAAGTGACAATCTACTCGGAGATCTACAAACCGTCAAGCTCAAACAAACCACTCAAAGAGAAACCTAGCATATCAAAGTACAAGTAGAAATTAAAGTAGAGATAAAGCTGAGTAGATCACCGGAGAGGATGAATCCACGAGGTCCGACATAGACGATCAGTAGGGAGATGCGATACGGTGTGGTATGCAGATTTAAAGTAGTGCATGTGTGTGAGTGGGCCAACGATGTTGATTAAAGTATTTTAAAGCTGGTTGTAACCGGCGAAGGGCGATATTTTTTGAGACGGTCAGCGAGCGCGGATATTAGACACGTGACCGACGCGTGCTCACTGGGGAAATGAATAGTCCAACCCCAAACCCATGGGAAGAAGAGATGGGTCAGGGTCAAAATGATCTGTCATATTTTCTTTCCAATATTACCCCTATTTTTGTCTTGATTATCTCCAATTGATACTTATCCTTTTTTACTGAAGTCATGTCTGATACAGTGCATTGCTGGACCATGATTTTGGTTAGGAGCAAGAGGGTATATTTGGCATTTACGAACCAAGTATAAACTAGGTTAGGAGCAAGAGGGTAATTTTGGATATGACGCAGTTTTAGTTTGGCCATGACTCATGCTCTTGTTCACTACGCACCTCTTTTCTCATCTGTAATAGGCAATGAAGAGGCATTGCTGCTTTGTTTCTTACCGATGTCAGTGACCAGTAAGTATTTTGCAGTGCAAGTTAGATCACCCTAATAAGTAACTTTGTATAATGAGATTAGAGTAGTAGTATTAATAAAATAATCGTGTAGATGGATTCCAATGATATATCAACAAGCAAGCAATTCTTACATTTTCTAGTTTCATTGTAGAAGAAATTAAAATAATCCTTTAACTTGTGACATCTTAAGATTTCATAAATTTATTGATACCATAAGATGTAGCAATTTTTATGATATTTAGAAGCGTCACAAAATGTTATGACATGAATTGATGTCACAATTTTATTAAGTGACACGTGTACCTGTCACTAAAATTTAGTGACACGTTAAGATGTCATAAAAACTGTGACACTTCCTTACTTGTCACAAAAAATACGTCACTACTGAACTCTTTTTTTGTAGTGGTTTTAAGATAACTGTGAGGGCACTAGCTACTAGCAAGTCCCAGGGACATATTAAAACATTATTTAATTGAAACTAATATACCAACCTTCCATAACCCCCAAACCCCCACCTACAAGTTGAAGCACACAATCAACAAAGCTAATTACATCCTCTGCAGCATACAAAATAATAACAGAGAAAGAAATAGAATGTGATCATCAGAACGTAGGAACTCACGTGTACACGTAACCATTCTTATCCACAACAACTGAAATCATAAATCCAAAAGTTAAGCAGTGGGCAGCAATTTCATATTGATGTATATTATTTACATAATTGAGATGGTAGCATAATGATATTGTAACCTGTATGATTTATTCCACAAATAACTTTCACTATGGTTTCTCCAGAGAATGCAGCTACTGCTCTAGGCCGCAGTTGGGCTTCATAAGCAAGACTCACTGAGCTCTTTCATATTATGCTGAGAAAAAAAGAGAAGAAATAAAACCTATACTCAAATCAAGAAAGGATGTGTTGCATAATATGATTAACATACAACAATGAGAACAAAAGTACTATGCTCCCAAATTACAGTAGTAAACTGAAACCATTGGTACAAAATAACAGAACCGACTAACAATGTTTAAAAGAGAACATAAAAAGTTGCACCAAACAATGAGGTCAATAAACTAGACATTTTAATGATTTTTGGCATATTAATCATATCATTCTCGCAGTCACTTGAGCTTCAATACTCAGCCCCCAACTACATTGAAAAAGTGAAATTCTAGAACTCATCGTACCTATGCTACAATCAATAAACTAGACATTCCTTCTTGAGCATTAAGATCTATGAAAAAACAAAATAACATCAGAACATCGCACATTACTAGGATATGCAGACATGTCGGAGAAGAAAATAACTTGAAAGAATTTTTTCCAACAAAAAAATTGCGCGATCTGCAAAAATGACCATTGTTAACAATAATATCTACTAGAAAGTTGGAATAAACATTAAAATGATTTTCCAACTTATTATACAAGAGGGCCAGCGTACCTCCTTGAGAGAAACACCATCACGTTCATCTTGGCTCAGTTCTGAAATAGAATCGACAAATAAGTAAATTTAATGGGATGTTCGTGTAGTAAGAGTCTTCTTGGCCCAAGCTTCTATAGGATTATAATGTTACAAGAGGAAATGAAGAAAATTTCTCCTCTTAATATAGAAGCGCTACATCGACTACTGAAGTTAGATGGATGCATAAAGCAATGATGAGGTCAGAAATCTCAAATCTTACTACTTACCACAAAACAAAACCACTAACATTCTTCATCATGAAAGTTGACTGAAACAACAAAACTTACCAAATGCTAGTGTAAATGGTTGTCCCTCAATTGGTAGATTCAAATCATCTGCAGCCACAGTGAAATAATGTGATTACTAAGATGAAGGCTTCTGATATATGGACTTTAGATTACTTAACATATTGAGCGTCTTTAATCTTCAGTAACCCTGCAAAGGGAAATCTTCATAAAGTACTATATTATTAAATCAAAGCAGTAGCTGCTTTTACTTCAAATCTATATCCATGTTCATATCCATCTTGTTACCTTTTAATGGACTTGGTCGTCGTTTGTAGTCAATTTCAACAACCATTGCCTCTTCAACCTTTAGCAACAATGAATGGAGCCACGTTCAAGAGGTAATTATACTATTTTCAATTTGAATGAAATAGATAGAGGAAAGTGAAGGGTAGAGCACAAGGCGATGGATTTTCTGAAACCTAAGTTTATAAATGGCTTGACATATCAAGTAGTTCCTTTAAGAGGATAAGTTTTAAGGATCTCTTAAGCCAAGATTATATATTTGTTAGACCGCCAGATAAGCCCAAACATTTGGACCTAAAGAGAGACATAACTATAGCTCCCCATCGTTCAACCTATAAACTTCACAACAAAGCAATGACTGATGTGTCCATTTTATATGTATATTTTGGGATCTTTTTGTATTCATTTTGGTATACTTTGGTGACTTGAAGACTA
>JAULKK010011016.1:0-10223 GCA_032355705.1 Rubia peregrina
AGTAAAGTTTTAAAAATTACATAATGTACCCCATGTCATTTCTCATCCTTATATAATTGTACTTAGACCCTCCGTCTCACAATAAGAATGAGTGAGACCGTCTCACTCAAGTCTTTGTAATTATATAAAGTCTCTTTTTTTAAATATAGTTTTCAATAAGTTGTAGAAAAATTAAGTTTTAAAATACAAATTAAAAGAAATTAAGATAAAAATTTTGGGTTGCATTAATCGGGTTATATTGCATAATAAAATTTTAATATTGCATTAAAATATTTTACCTTTCTATAATTATAATTCTACCAGGTCTTTCCATAGGTGTTTCCCAAGACTTCGCCCATTATATATGTGATACTATGATTATGTAGTAGGTTTAAGAACGTATTTTTTTTGTAGGCACGCCTTATTCATACTAGCAATCCACTCAACAACTGTATCGTCGAGAAGTGTTTTCTCAACTAATTGCGGTTGAAATTTCTCATAATATGGCTTCAAACGGTGGTCATAGATCTTGAAGACTTTGGAAGTCTGCTCACTCATGATTGTTGAATTGGTTATAACATATATTTATAATTTTCAAATTATTATTTAAATTTTTTTACACGTAAATAAAAAATATTAATTGTTAATGATTTTAGTTTTTAAAGACTGAAGCTTTTTACCTCAAAAGTCAAATTAACTTACAACTCTTATTTTTTATCTTTTAAATTAGAAAAGAGAAAATAATACTCCCCGGTCCCACTCTTAACATCATACATTGACCTTTTGAGATAACTTTACTACATCCATCCCAACAAATACGATGCATTTGCTTTTGACTCGCTCTTCTTTTATACAAGTTGATTTGGTAGAGAATAATTATGGGAAAGTAGGGATGATTTGGAAAAATTGTGGGTCAAATATGAAAGTTGTTAAAGTTAAAGAGAACATTGTGAGAGTTTAACAACATATTATCTGCTATTTTGGGTAGTTTTCAAAGTATACCATTTTTGTTGGGATTGACGAAAAAGAAAATTGTGTCATTTTTGTTGGGACGAAGAGGGTAGTATTTCTGTTTATGTACTCCCCCTGTTTTGTTATGTTTGGCACAATACTATGCAAGTTGAAATGTGTGTGTGGAAAGAATTGAGTGAAGAGAGTAAAAAGTTGACAATTTAGATGTCCGCTTTTAGGCAAAATTACAGGTTTCATTTATCATTTTGCATTATGTTCCTACAAGGTTCCCAGATTATTATGAAATGTTAAATTTGCACCTATAAAAATTATGCAAAATTAATAATTTTAAAATATATATTATTATAATACTCTGTTTCCATTGAGAATTGAGTGGAGTTTTCTTGTATTTCGACCGCAGAATCTAACAGACATTATTGTGGAGATTATGACCAAATGATTTGACATTCCTTGCCCTCGGAGAGTGCTTTGTCGTGCTAGGCCACTGACATATCCTTTTTTGTCTTTATTTGACCGCAAGAATGGATTGGATTGGATTGACTTTCTCGTCGAAGCTTTTTGTAACAACATGTCACCTGAAAATACTCTTATCTATATATATATATATATTTTAATTGTTGAAATTGGTTTGATTTGATTTTTAAAGTCTAATTTTTCACATAGATCTAGGTGGTATAAGGGTGTTTTGAGAGGGATTATAAACCACTTCATTTATAAATTAAGCGGTTATAGGTGTTTAGATGTTGAAGGCATATTTGAGGGGAAAAATCTTGCTTTCAAAATACTAACTTTACTTCTAAGTACAATTGCGCCATACACAACCTGACTAGTTGCAAAATTTCATGAATATCCTAATTACCCAGTATAGGCATATGTTTGTTCTTGTTCAGTTGGATTTTGAGATGGGTTTAGGAAGGTATTTTTTTAAAGCTTGTTTTGAATACAATTTTCTAATGGGCTTTTAACTTTATTGTTTGGGGTTTAAATTATGTTATGAACTCGTAGTTTAAGGTTGGAGTGCTTAGTTTTGCATCCTCTAATGTTGAATATGCATAAGAGATTTGTGAACTACAGAATCTGGGGAGTATTTTACAAGTTTGTTTCCTCGATAAGCCTAGAAGGATGAACTCGTGAAATGGATGTAGAGTATATTAAGGAGATCGGCTCTTTGATTGTGATTTCCATCAAGGAAATTACAGGTATGTTTCTCTTTTTCTTAGGAATTTAAATGGTAAGGAAGTTATATCTGATCTCTGTCTAATTCGTTAAGTTACATGGATAAGGATAGCAATACTAGATTTCCATTCTTTCTATAGCTCTTCAACTACCATATGACTTGGTAGTGAGGAAATACATAGGTAAACTTTAATTATGGTGAAGAGAGAAAGCATGAGAGATGATGAAGAAAGAAAAAAGGAGGTGCAAAGAGAGAGTCACTTGTAATAGTTGGCACAATAGTTGAATTAGCTAGCATACGATTTAGTTACAAGTTTGAGCATTTGATGTAGTCTCTTGCAAATGTTTAGGTAAGAAGGTAAGTTTTGTTCTCTATTAATTTCTCGGTCCCTCTAGTCGGGTGGGCGCCGTCCGGTCTTTTGACCAGATCCCCCTAAAAACCATTACAAGTTTGAGCATTCGAAGTAGTCTCCTGCAAATGTTAAGGTAAGATCTCTGTAGCATTAGAGTGCTTGTTTGAAAGATCAAGTATGAATAAGCTCATGAGTAAAGAGAGAACCCGTGAGAAAAGAAGAAAATATGAGAAGATGTGGATAGATTGAGTCACTTGTGGTTATGTAGAGGTAATAAGTAGTGAAAAGTTTAGAAAAGAGGTGGCATATGAATAAGTGAAGGACCTTTTGTAAGATCAAATTGCTCTTTTATTGATAGAGACTAGAGTAGAACAAAATAAGGTAAAGGGAAAGAGGACTTGAGAGAGAGGAAGATAGGTAGTGAAAAGATGTATGGACATTGGGTCACTTCCGGTCAAGTAGAGTGAGAAAATTGGAAAGGGGTAGATTATGAATAAATAAAAGAGACTTGGAGAAACAATTGAAGCTGCTGCCATGTGACATGGAGATCTTAGATTACATGTTCGAATAGTTGAAGTAGTCTCTTGTTATCGTAAAGAAAGATTTTCACATTCTTTACATGAAAAGACGAAGTTAACAAGAGAAAAGTTGAATAGAGAAAGGTTTCTCGTGGTCAAGTAGAACAAATAGGATACACGTTGAGAAAAGTAGAGTATGATTAAGTAAAAGAGGTATTTGGAGCGTTCATTGAGGCTGTTGTTATTTGACTTGGAGATCTTAGATAAAATGTTTGAATCATGAAAACAGCATCTTGTCATTATGAAGCAAGATTCTTTACATTTGGTCTATATGAACTTGACTCCTGATTGGACCAGTAGCACTAATTTTAAAAAAAATGTAAGTTGAATAAGCTTACGGGGAAAAGAAAGATCATGACGGAGGATGAAGAAAAGAGCCGAAGAGATGAAGGGAGTTTAATTCACTTGTGGTAAAAAATAGTAGTAGGATAAGTCGTGAGAATATTGTAGAGTGGTAGAGTTTGAATAAGCTTTGGGCTAAGATTAGAGAAGTTGGAAAAAACTAGAAAAGAGGAGAAATTGATTCACTTGGCAAGTACATGTGATAAGTTGAGCAGTGAGAAAATTGGAGCAAGTTAGAGTATGGCTAAACCTTGGGGATGTGGAGAGAGTATGTAAGAGAAAGAAGTTAACCAGAGATTGAGTTACTTATAATCTAGTTGAGGTAATAGTATTGGAGAGAGGTGGAGTAAATGAAGCTTAGGATGAAGAGAGAATCTTAAAAAAAATTAAGAAAAGAGAGGAGCTGAATGGAGATTGTGTCATTTGTCTTCAAGTAGGATTAAAAGGTAAGTAGTCAGTAAATTGTAGAGTGGTAGAGTATGAGAAAACTAAGGGGTAGAGAGAGAGAGAGAGTATAAGGAAAAGTAGAGAGGTATGAATGGAGAGAATTGAAATTAGGGAAGGTTCATCCGTAAAGGTAGAGGAAAACTGGGGTCGAGGTGCATTGGATCATGCATTGTGCTCGTGCAGTTAATGCTTAGATGAGCGTTACATACACGAGTCACTTCTAGAGTCAATCCGAGCGTTAAATATTTGAGTCACTTCTAGAGTCAATCTGAGCCTTACATATGCGAGTCACTTCTAGAGTCAATCTGAGCGTTACATAAGTGGCGGCAGCTCACATCTTTATGGTGTTTCAATTTAGGGTTTTGCATCTTGTATTAAAGAGGTTGTCTTAGAATTTTCCAACCCCTTGCAAATTTCCATTTCAAAACCAAATTGGGATTTTGTAGCAATTCAATTCCTACCCCAGAGGCCACATGGAAACCAGGTAGCTGACCAAGCGTTTAACGCTAATCCTTTTTGGCTTTCAATTCTTATAAATTTTTGCCAGCAGATGTTCAATCCTTTTGCAAGTTATCATTATAGCAGTTGTATTGTTTTGGATTTGGAATTTAATGACTATTGTTAGAGAAAAGTTCAGAATTTGAACTAAATAGATAACAAGCTATTATGTAGTAAATCTGAGCAAATTCGACTCTGAATTCATTGAGTGTATCGAAATCAACCTTGAATCACGTGGCATTGGTTAAATCATGAGTTGTGTTTTTCAAGTTTCTTTTTCCTCCAGGATTCTCATCATATTTTTCTATTGATTTTTTACTCCCACATCAGTTTGTCGATGTGAAACATACGGACATGGAATGAAAAATTACATGACAATGAATTCTCCGTAAGCAGAAAGATCAATCTGTATTTGCTATTGAAGTTGCTAAATGGACGTTATTTAACATGTGATTCACTTCTATCATTAACTATGCCTTTTCACTTAAATGCCAATACTCTTAAAAGATATTAAGATTTTTTTAAAATGCACAATTTGAATTCTTCTCATGTTTATAATACAGATCATCTGATAGCATGGCTAAGGATTCACCGATACCCTTTGAAGTAGGACAGTTGGTTGAGACTAAGTCTTTCATTAAAGGTTTCCGAGGTGCATGGTTTCGCGGCAAGGTATTAAACAGTGATTTTCTTAAATATATTGTCCATCAAAGAGAGTCAAACTATATATGGGAATGCATTATTGTATTCATTTCTAGATTAAGTGGCTGGACATGAATTTAAAGTGTGATCCTCAATCTTCCGATGTGTTACTTTTGGAAAATCATGTGATGGCTACTTTGGGATATCAGCATAGTGTATAGTTTCTGATGGGACACATGGAGTAAAACATTTTATGAAGCTATAATTTAATAAGTATAGATGTTGTCTGCTTCTGATTTCTCCTATTGATTCTTACGGCTGGTCTCCCTAAATTTGATGGGGGATAGCATGTAAAATTGATAGAAACCCACCCCCCTCTCCTCCTCTTGTAGCCCTTTAGTAGACAAAGCCTCATACTGGTTTCCAGCCTTTCAAACTCCAGGTGAGTAATTTGCAAGCAGCCTAGCAGTCAATGGGATAATGAAGAGAAAATATATTGCTTCGTGGTTTTCTTCTCCCGATCACACGGCGGAAATTGACATGCTCAGCTGAACAAGTCTTTGTTTGGAAGATAACATCTGTTTCATTCAAATCCAGGCAAAATATAGTGTTTCAGAAGATTTGAACTTGTTCTGAACAACCCTACTCCTTCGATCAATCCTTTGGTCTCCTTACAAGCAATTGTAAGCTTTCTTCGTGCCAAATCTTTGAATCCTATCCAAACAATTATTCATATGGCATGATACAAGTTGAGTTTTCTTAAAACCTTCTGAACCAAACCTCTGTTTTTTTAGGATGATCTGTAGCTAAGGCTTTATCATGAGATACTATTCATGCACCTTTTAGTACTGATTGCCTATACCTTCTTGATAAAGTAGCTTGGTTCTTAATTTTGAGTTCTGAGCCCCAAGTTACCCTACCTTTTCCCCTTACAAATCGTATTCCATGCCACTTGTGTTAATGTCTTTCCTCCCAGATTCTGCCCCATACAATATCACTGCACTTGTTATTTCTCATGTACGCTTCTAGTCAATTAGAAAACATTTGCCCATTAGGTTATCTAGGTATCGCTATTCACTAAAACAGTGTTTACTACATGTAGTTTCCATGTCTTTGATGCCTTAAGTCCTTTCACCTCGGTGGTTATTAATTCGAAGTTTATAGGTTTATGTTTTAAGAGCACAAGTTGGATTATTAATTTCGTAGCACTCAATCTTGACTATGATAGGGAGCAATTTTATCACCCCTTGTTGTTTTATGCGTGTGAAATATTTCATATGATTTTGCTTAATACACCGAAAGCCTTAGCATTATAAGTTCAATTGTTACCCTCACTCTTGTCTGTTTAAATCCGAGTCCTTTCATGGTTTCAACATATTTATATTTATATATATGTATCTATATGACCATACACCAGTCCTATTACTAGAATATGCCTTTGAAATTGGTGAGATAGATCTAAAAAGACAAAAAATGTTTAGAAGTTTGAGTGGAAGGGGCTTGTAAGAACCTTTTTGATAAATAAAACAATAACAGCCCATCCATTGGTTGTTCTTGTAAGAACTTGTGTCAGTTGCATGCTTTCATATCACAAAGAATCAGAAAACCCTTCAAATACAATATTAGGAATTACCATTGTGGATCCTCGATATTGTTGGCCGCACATTCTAAATGGCAATTGGCACTGGCGAATTTTACCAGGCTTTTCTACTATTATTCAACAAGAAATGTGTCATTTATGCACATTTTTTCCCTGTCTTTTGTATCAGATACTTAAAATAAGCTGGAGGAAACGTCCGGCTGGTAATGTCTTCTATCATCGGGTTGGTCATATCTTGTATCACCTTGATTTTCCTGATGAAAGTAAGTTTTTCTCTTTTCTCCATCTCTTTCCATTCCATAGTTAGACTCAAGTGGCATTGAGAGGTTCATAATGTTGCGATACACAGGACTATAGAGTATATATATCTACATGTCTAGATGTACTAAGATTTCCATAGAGATGTTCTTTCCCATTCTACATCTTGTGACAAAATTGAAATGCATTTTCATCATAAAAAAGTTGGCATTATTTATATATGGACGCGAGTTTTTATTGTATTTCTGTTTCAATCCTAATTAAGCTCAAGAGGCACCCCAAAGGAATAGCTACCTATATATTTTGTTTATAAAAAAAGAGAGTAAATATGGAATGGCTGCATTAGGTGTTGTCAAATGAAACAAGCATTTGCTTTTCTGTTGAGATTTGAGGAAATTTCAAATCCCATGCGGGTGATCATACGGTTTTGCAAAAAGTTTCAAGGCGTAAAGTATTTTTATTTTATTTTGAAAAATGCGAGAAGCTTTATAAAAAAATATGATGAAAGTACATTTTCAATGTAAAAGGTGAAAGAAAATTCTAAATATTAATATTGGGTACAATGTATTGCTTGTATTGTTCTATTACATCCATCTCAGCATTTTCATTTACAGCTATCCTTATTTCTGTATCTATGTTCGCAATTTGCTACACAGTTCCCTGATTCATAATGCAGTGCTGGAGTCACAATTTTTTGCTGTGCTTTGTGAAGATGATATTTTTTCTTTTCATTTCTTTTGCTCAATTCAAATCATTTGTTTCCTTTTCTGAAAAAAATAACTGTGATATTCTTATAGCCGAAAAATGGACGCAATCATATCAAGTACCTCCAAATCCAGCTGGCCCAGGCAAGAAAAGGAAGGCTCGTGTAGGTGGTCAGAACAAAGTAGTGAAAGCGGAAAAGCAACTGATATTGCGGCCTTCATATCCACAGTTCTACATCAAAGATCAATCGAGTTTTACTGATACAGGTTCAGAAATGCGAGTAGTTATGGAGGGCGGTTGGCGCGTGGGTGATCTCGTGGACTGGCTAGAAAAGGGTTGTTACTGGAGCGGAAAGTTGACAGAGATTATGGACGAAGAAAAAGCAGTGGTAAATAATTTTAAGCAATGCTCTCTCTTTCCAGTATAAGTGCTTTGTATTGTACCTTGTATCTTATGATGACATGAAGTTAATCTAGGTAACAATCGTGTTTGATAATGTGCAGATTTCCTTGTTTATACCATGTCCATTCCGTTTTTTATCATTAGGATTGTGTAGGTTGAGTTGCTGCCAGTGCCACTGGGTGAAGCCGGAATTTATGTAGCCGACATGTCTAATCTACGTCCAACTTTAGATTGGTCACAAGAAAGCGGTTGGACTGTTCCTACTCCTGAGGTTTGTATATGTTTTCTTTTGATTTTGGATTTCAGTTACTTGGTTAGAACTGTCTTTGAAAATCTTACGTTGATTTGTTCACATGTTTTCGTATGTACTATCGTGTAGATATCCATTTCAAAAGCATTTCAAAAGGTCTTGTAGATCCCGTAAATATTTTTTTCCCTTCTTTTTTCACTTTAGTTTCTTATCTTGCAAATAACTGTTCTTACATTACGAGTGCTCATTTTTGCATTTTTGCATTTTTATACAGGTCATATGCTCATCTTTATCTGCTCATTGTTGTGCATACTGATTTGATCTTAATTTTAAACGGCAGGGTGTTTCCGACTTTCATCAGCGCGTAAAAATTCTGTATCCGGAGAAGCAAAGTAAGAACATTATTTGTGTAATTACAGAAAACAATCTGTTATTTCAATATCATTCCTGTTATTTTTCATAATTAATAGTGACTGGCTTTAAATGTAGCTGTTGGTAGTGGGATAGCCGCTTCAGAAGAGCCTATACATCGTGAAGGTAGTGAGGTAGCAGCTTCAGAAGAGCGTAACCATCTTGAAGTAAGGGTAGAAAGCCCAATTTCAATGGAAATTAGTCCTCTGAGAGACGATGACTCTGTCAAACACCCCGAAGGTCTCACAAAACCGGTGGGTGATACAGCTGAAACAACCGAGACACCAGAGGAGGACGCGAAAGTTCCCGTGATATCTGACAAAGTCGACGAAATAGAGGCTGCAGTAATGGAAGCCCCCTTGATGTCGGACAAAGTAGACACAATAGAGGCTGCACTAATGGACCTGGAAGAACTTGCTGCCAAGTTAGTATGGCTCAAGCAAGTACTGAATCATGGATATCCTTTGCCGGATGAGGCATCATCTTCCTATGAGTTTGTAGAACGCCGTGGTTGAATCGCCAACATGTAAGTCCTTATACTTGAGGTAACTATTTCATACATAGAGCCAAAATAATGGGTGAATTGTTAAACTGGAGATCTTTTCATTATACCTTCATGGTGGATGCATGTTAGTCCCTGTTCTCCCGATCTGATTTCTTACTGAACTGAATTGAACTAAAATTTAATACAGTAAAAAACAGGAATAATGAGAGGGAGACATTTGCTGTGTAATTTTTAGGTAATGATTGGGTAAACTATTGTGAATTATGGTACTTGAGGCCATCATTTCTGTTTATTTATGCATCTGTTTTGTAGTTTTAAGTTTTAACCTCTTTTTTTTTTTTGAATTTTTGTTTGCAGGAATGTGTTGTAGAGTTTTGTTGATGGAAGGGGCTATCCTACTAAAGATTTTGTGCTGTTTGCAGAAAATGATGTTTGTATTTGTCATCTATTTTGAAGGCAGCTATTTTGATTATGGGTTGAGGCTGAAAGTGAACAGCCTTCTTTGACTCTGAAAAAATGATCACAAATGCATAGACTTGTTTAACTTCAGTTTTTATGCTTAAACTCTTTCTAGCATTATATAACTTTAGTTATTCTTATCCTCGCTTTCATCATATAGCATTAACCTCTCCTTCACAATTTTTCATACCGTCCATTTTTTCTTAAAAGTTCTTTCAATATTTTTTTTTGCCAAAATACAAAACAAAGTCTATGTTTTACACGAAAATGTTAAAATAACTCTGTAAAATGTGAACATGTCAAAATAACCCTAAGTTATTAATGAAAGTGCTAAGTAACCCAATCGATGTTGACTGGAAAATTTGGCATTGACCAAGGATCAAAGTGCCCATGCTTAGTCTTCTGTAAAAAAAATGGACGATTTTAACCTATAAAAATAGAGCCCATCTCTTGAAAGATGCTCTTTACATAAGTCATGGGAAAATTAAAGTTTTAAGTGTAAATTAGAGCAAATGTTTATAAAAAATTTTGGGTTGTATGAATCGGGTTAGAAATTTTATAACTACTAAACGTTGCATAATAAATTTTTAATGTTGCAACTAAGACCTTTAACCTTGTATTATTCTTATTAAACCTCGTCTTTCCA
>JAULKK010011027.1:0-10223 GCA_032355705.1 Rubia peregrina
ACAATTGCACAGGGCTGAAGTTCAACACAATTATTCCTATATTTTGTGTGAAAGATGGGATGAGAGAGGGTAATATAGAGATGCGGAAGACTGTTTTTTATCAGATCTTGAACCCTAGTATAAGGACTGAGCGGGTGTTGAAATTCGTGGTAGATCTGGAACTAAAAATTAGAGGGCAGAATTATGGTGGCTGAGAATGTGGTGGCTAGGAAAGGGGTGGCTGAGAAAGGAGTGGCTGAGAGTGATGAGATAGGTGTGGCTGATAGTGTGGAGAACGGGGTGGCTAATAGTGGTGATCATTAAGTGGTGGCTGAGATTGGTGAGAAGGGTTTAAGGGTTGAGAGTAGTGACAAAGGGGGTGCTGAACGTGAAATATAAAATGTGGGAGAACATGTTCAAGCTGATGTGGGCTAAGGCATTGAAACTGGAGAAGGTTCGGAAGAGGAAGCAAGTCCGGTAGTGTCGGAGGAAGATTATGATACTGCCAACAACAGCACTGATGCAGAAAATTTCATTGGCGACAAAGAATTTTGTGATGATGAAAACCTGGATAAGAGCTCTTCGTATGGAGATGGTGAGGGTGAAAGTGAGATTGACGAAGATGAGGAGACAAATGACTTGCAGGCTGATAATCACAATGAGGTTGATGTTTCTGTACTTGAATAGATTGCAAGGCAATTAGATTTAGATGCTGGTGAAGACATAGGTTTCGAGGATTATGATTTTGAATGCTGGTTGGAATCTTAAATGATTCAATTAACATAGTTTATGGATTCTCAAATTCGTTCTCCTGAGAATAAGTCCACTAGAAGTGGTGATCACACAACAAATGTTCATATTCATCTTGGAATAGAGCAGCATATCAGGACTGAAACGACACTGGAGAATACACATGAACGTGCCAAAAACCAAAAAAGGTTAAAAGGGGAAACATGGCAACTACGAAAGGAAAAGAAATGATGGAAAATTTCGAAGACATATTGGATGATGAGAACGATAAAGATAGGGGAATGGAAAATGAGGGGAATTAGGTAGATGAAGAAGGAAGTGATGGTGAAGTTGAAGATGGAGTTCATTTGTTGATTTCAACCCAGAAAGAAACATGCTGAAGATTCGGATGTGGTTTTCCAGCTCCGAGGAATTCAAGGAAGCTATTCATCATTATGCTATTTGAAAGAAGAAAGATATCAATTTCCCAAAAAAGGAAAAGCATCGGGTTAGAGCTAAGTGCAAGGACCAATGTCCTTGAGTTTGCTTCGCATCCAGGATCAATAAGCTCCAAACCAGTGACCTGTACATCAAGACATACAATGATGTCCATGAAAACTGATCTCATCCGCAAAAACAGAAACTTCTGAATTCAAAGTGGCTGAGTAAGACATATGTTGAGTGGGTTAGAAAAATATGTTCATGCCTATTAGATGCGTTAAGAAGAATATTGAAAAAGATTTTAATGCCTTAATATTGAGAAAAGTGGCATATAGAACTAGAGCTGATAGAGAGAGGTGCAGTAGAACAGTACAAGAAAATATATGAGTACTGTGATGAGGTTAGGAGGAGGACTTATAAGACCACAATGGAAGTTGGATTCACACCTTTTAGGACTGAAAATGGGAATCCAAGGTTTTTGAGAATGTACTATTGTCTGGGGCCATTGAAGGAGGGGTTTAAGCTGTGTAGGCCTGTGATTGGGTTGGATGGCTGTCATGTTAATGAGACACATGCTGTCCATATTTTGGCAGCAATGGCTATTGAACTGAATAATGGATTGTGGCCCCTTTCATGGAAAGTTGTAGAGAAGGAAGCAACAGTGTAATTAACCATGTTTTTGGGGCTTCTAAGGAATGATCTAGACATCGACAATGAACATCATTACACTTTTATGTTTGACTAGCAACAGGTATGAATTAGTATATTTTTTGTTGAATAATTTTATGATGAATTTGTTACCTGAATTGCAGATTTTGTGATATTTATTAGCATAATTACAGCCTTTTGTGATGATTTTGCGAGGATTCTGAGTTGATTTTGCAGATTTTCTCATGATTTTTAACCTAAATTGCAGATTTTGTTCACGTTTTTGTGATGATTTTGTCACGATTCTGAGTTGATTTTGCAATGAGGTTGTCATGATTTTATGATAGAGTTTGTGATGATGTCATGATTAATTTGTTCTAATTATACCTTCCATTGAATGATATTGTGCTTGTCACCTGTTTCCTGTAGCATATTTTGTGATGATCTATGTTATCTGTTGTATTCTTAAAAGAAGTCATTCCTGGTGCTACTCACTGCTATTGTGTGGCTCACCTTTACCGTAAATTCAAGAAAAAACACATGGTCAAGGTTTTGAATGGGATGTTGTGTTCAATTTCCGGTAGTTCTACATAGGAGCTATACACAAAAAGGATGGCAGAGCTAGAATGTTTTGACCCCGAAACATACCAATCTTTGAAGTAATCTCCTCATCCCAAGCATTGGTGTAAGGCTTTACTTTCCACCACCTATAGGGCTTTCAACAATTATATTTTAGATTCTAAGGAAAAGTTTATATAAACCCTTATGGACACTGTTAGGGAGTTGGTTATGGATAGAATACAGAGAAAGAGACTTAGCATGCTATCTGGGTAGGTACTAAAAAAGGGCAGGATATGTGAAACCCCCTTTCTTTTGTCTCAATGCAATTAGTGCATTTGTTTAATTTGTAAAATGTTGGTTGGTTGACAATGAATGTTCAATTGAATGAAGGCTATGGCATATTCTCTTTTGCATATCAATCTTCAACATCTCTATTTGCTTCCCTAATTTACAGACCAATTTGTAGCTTTTTTTACAATAAAATTTACGTGTAGAAGAAGACATCGAACAATGATATTCTGCATTTTAAAGAGCCAAAGATGTTTCCATTTCCATTTATCTTATTCGAGCAACTAAGGATCACATCAAGGTATATTTCGAATAACATTAGGCCGGAAATCAAAGAGAAGCAAAACCTACTACTACAAATGCACTAATTATGACCACAATTATCCAAACACTAAACCTAAGGTTCGATGTCTTTCAATTTGCGTTCTCCAACACAGCTGCTACTTCTTTTGCATCTTTTTTCAACTTGTGAACTTCTTTCTCCAAACCGTTGATTCTCTTCAACAATCCGGGAGTCACCTCCACTAATCTGGGACACATTTCTTGATCGACCCACTTCCAAAAACCACAACCTTTAGCCTTCAGTTAACAGAAGAACAAATACACAAGAGATTAACGTAACATAAAAATTCCAATTAAGAAATTTGACATAAGAGATTAACCATCTGGGATTGCACTCTATTTTCTCACCTTTGGCATTAGGCAGCAAATCAATTGCCTTCCCAGATTTATGTTAGTCAAAGACGTCAACAACTTCACCCGAAGCCCACAATTACAGATCGAATTTTGAGATCCATGTTCAAGGTCTCCCTCACTTCTGCAACTAACCCAACTATTCCCAAATCTTCCATAGTCGCCGATACAAGCCATAAGAAGAACAAACCTGATTCAAATGAAGATTGTTGAAGTGCAAGAGATGGTGGATTAAAACGTTAAACGGGACGATAGATTATGCTGAAGAGAGTTTCCGTTTGATGAACTAAAATGACAAAATAAATTTGGAAGGGAGGGAGCAAATCTTAAAAGACTTTTTACCCTCGCAAAAGTCAGGTTGGAAGTACGACAAACTGACAGTTTTGTTCGTTCAAGGGATAAAAGTATCAGGAAAAATTGGGGGCTAAATGTGAACGATAGGAAGAGTTGGAGGGCCCGTGAAGTCGTTCGCCCATAAAATGATGCCTTATATCAATGTGGTTTGTTCGAGAATACTGAATTTTATTTTTTGATATATCAATTGATTTTTTTGTCACATAACATTTTTCAAGGTCCTTCTTTAATCCCATAGTCATTCAGCATTTGTTTCATCCACAATAGTTTTGCACAAAAACTTTCAACAACAAGATACTCAGCTTCAGTTGTTGACAAGGAGATCGAATTTTGTTTCTTACTACACTAAGATACCAAATCTGTACCAATAATGGAACATCCACCATTGGTTCTTTTAAGTTCATCAACATTTCTAGCCTAATAAGAATCACTATAACTAACTAGATTTAAGTCTTGATTTTCATAATACTAGATTCTATATTCAGAAGTCCCACTAACATGTCAAATTATCCTTTTGACTACAGCAAGTGAGATTTCTTAGGATCAGTTTGGAAATCTTTTACATACTACTATGCTGAAACATATGTATGGAAACTTGCTGTCTGATATAGTAAACCCTCAATTATACTCCTACATAATTTTTTATCAACTCCAACCCCTTTCTCATCCTTCACCAATTTGTCATTAGCCCTCATTGGTGTTCGTACAACTTGAGAATTACTCAATCCAAACCTCTTTGCCAAATTCAAGGCATACTTAATTTTATTTGTAAACAAGCCACTTTTTTCTTGTTTGACCTGAAGTCCTAGAAAATAGGTGAGTTCTCCAACTATACTCATCTCAAATTCAATCTGCATCAAAGTTATGAAATCCTATACAATAGATGGTGAAATAGAGTCAAAAACAATATTATCAAAATATTTGATAATTTGTTAACACAAACAAGGTGCGATCTACTCCCCCTCGACGATAACCTTGGTCCCTTGGTACAGTGAGTTTCTCATATCACGCCCTTGGTCCATCTGGTACAGTGTCAAATTCATAGTGCAAGAAATAGAAAGTAAAATGTGAATAGATTCTAACCTAGCAACTGGTGCAAATGTCTCATCGAAATCAATTCCTTCAATCTGAGTGTAACCCTGAGAAACCAACCGTGCTTTATTTCATGTAATATGTTAATCGACATCAGACTTATTCTTGATGATCCACTTTGTACCAATAAAATTTACACCTTTGGGGCAAGGAGTGAGATACCATACATCAGTGCGCTCAAATTACCCAAGTTCTTCTTGCATGGCCGCAATCCAATATGCATCAAGTAGAGCTTCCTTTTAATTTTTTGGTTCGATGAGAGAGATGATAAATTGTAATCCTACAAGCATTCGGTAGTTTACCTGAGGAATTGTGCGAGTTTTCTTGATGTTGGGTTTAGCTGACTTGTGTTAGAATGTGTGGTGTAGCAGTAGGAGTGGATGTTCAAACATATTGGACTTCATCGAGTTTGATAAGACTATTTGTGACTTCAAATTTTCTGACATTGTGTGTCTGATTAGATGATCTGTCTAGTGTTGGAACATAGTCTAAATCTAGTTCATCTTTCCCTTCACCCGATGCATGTTTATCATCAGAATCATCTACAATAACATTTATAGATTCCATAAGAATATTTGTACGGACACTGTACACTCGAGAAGCTTGGTTGTTCAAAGAATATCTAAGAAAATTCTCAACATCACCACGGTTGTCAAAGTTTGATAGTTGTTCTCTATCTCTGAGAATATAACACTTTCTTCCAAACACATAAAAAATGAGACATTTGGTTTCTTGCCCTTCTAGATTTCATATAATGTCTTGCTCGTGAATGATCTGAGATACACTCGGTTTATAATGTAGCAAGCTATATTGATGGCTTCTACCTACCATTTCTTAAGATTTCCTTTTTCAGCCAGCATGACTCAAGCCATTTCCTGTAGAGTTATGTTGTTTGTTCCCATGATGCCATTCTATTGAGGATTGATTGATGTAGAGAATTCGTGCTTAATACCGAGTTCATCACAAAAACCACTACACTGGGAGTTTTCTAATTACCTACCATGAACACTATGAATTCTAACTAGGATTCCTTTCTCGATCTGTAATTTGATCACCAAAATTCTGAAAATTCCACTGTATCATATTTTTATTTGAGAAAAGTTACCCAAATGATCTGGATAAATCATCAACATACGCAAAGATATACTTGTTGCCATTCACAATAGGTGTACTAACTGGACCCATCAAATCCATGTGTAGTAATTCAAGTGTTCTCAAGGTAGTAATATACTGAACTAATGAGTGGGGTGATCAAAAAAATTTACCTTGTTGACTTGGTCCACACACAAATTCCTTTTTTTAGTGAGTGTAGGCATACCTCGTACTGCCTTCAATTTTGCAATTTTTACAAGATTTCTATAGTTGATATGGACAAACATCATGTGCCACATTGTTCCTTCACCTTCTTTTAAACTTAGACATTTCACTTCTTATTCCAGTAAGTAACATTTTTTTTGAAGACCGAATCCCTGAGAGTACCATATTTCACTACGCATTTATCTTTATGAATATCCATAGCCGTATTGTCAACACAACTGAATGATACTCAACAGATAAGCCTTCAAATTCTCCAGAAGAAGAATACTTGTAAAGATGGAGAACCCCTCGATCTGCAGTTCACTCTTTCCAACTACTCGACTCTTCTTTCCATCACCAAAAGTAATGAATCCACCGTAGTATGGTTTGATCTTTGTCAAATACTCTCGAGTTCCAGTCATATGTTAAGAACACCCACCATCAAAGTATCACGAGTGTCTAGAGTGTGCAATAAGAGAAGTTTGAGCAACAAGGCAAGGATTAGTGTATTTAGAAATCCATACCTTTCTTACCATCTTTGATCGTTGGATCTATGTTGGAACATGCCAACTGTTTTCAACCATTCATGATGTATCTGAGTAGTTTAAAACATTGATCTTATGTGTGTCCTTGTAGATGCAGTAGCTGTAAATAAGAGGTTTGCATTTCCATGTCTTACTTACTTTTCTCTTCATGTCTTGAACCTCTGATTTGAAATCTACAGTGCTAATTGATGGTTTGTCATATCCTATGCCTTGTTGATTTCCAAATTTCCGCCCTACAGTAAGTATATCATCTAATTTTGCCTTTCCACTATTCAACTGGTTAATGGCTGCCTCAGCCATTTCAACTCTCTTCGTTGTTGAGTTTAGATTTAGTTTCAAATGTTCAATCTCCCTTTGAGTTCTTTAACTAGAAACAACACCTCATTCTCTTTCTCAACAAGTTGATTTTTCTCTGTTTTCATGACTTTATTTGAGTCAACAACTTTAAACCACATCTCGTACATTTTTTCATAGGCTAAGTAGATATCTTCATCACTCACAACCTGGCCTTCGTCTTTATTAGAGGAGTAGCCATAACCTGACTTTTCTGTGTCGGAGCATATAGCTTTGTCTGTCTTTGCTATGTTGGACCATGTATGTCAGACTCTGATACATCATGAATTTTTCCTTCAAATGATTTCCTCCCCGTCTTTTTCTTTTTCTTCATCTTCACTTAATAATTTTACATATGATTTCCCTTGCTTCTTTTCAGTATTAGCACATTAAGCCTGGATGTGTCCATGTCCCTCACATTTTCTACAGTGAATCCTTCTTGGATGTTATTATGTACCACTCATTTATCTTAAGAACTGCTGATTGGTTTGTTCCATTTGTGTTCTACGATTATTACCATGGTCTTGAGCCCGAGGTTGATTTCCATTGAATCTTTCCTAAGATTTTTATTCATTATATTCTTCAGTATTCGTGATAATTCTTTGTGATAAATGTAAGTTCATCAATTCCATTATCACTATCAACTTCATGAGGGATCCTTGACGACAAAACCATGAAAGCCAACTCTTTTTGCACTTTCTTTATTCGATGTTCCAACGTCATCTCATCCAAAGTCATGGTGGAAACATCTCTTGCTTATTCAATGCTGTAACTTTGATAGCAAATATTTGAAAGAGTGATCTCACAGTGTTTTTTTACCCCATTTGGACTCCATGTAAATTTTCCAAGTTGATGCACCATATTGGTGATATCTTATAGTTTCCCATTAAACACCGAAATAGTATCATCCTCCTCCAATTTTAACTCTTCTAACTTTGTGGCCAACATTTGTAGTTTGGATTCACGTACATGACTTTTTCCTTCATGCACAGTCTATAAAATATCCTAAGCTTTCTTTTCCTAATGACATGCAGAGATGATTTTAAATTGATTTTCATCCACTACTTTGAAGATAGAATTTAATGCTATGGAGTTTTCCACTGAAGCCTTCAGTTCATCTGGAGATCATGTTACTTTAGGTTTAAGTATTGGTTCCTTCGAACTAGATTCTCCTTCTCTAGTGCTCGCAGTTGTTGGATTCCATTTCGTTTTAACGCGGTACCAAGTTCATCCAGTGAATTTATGAAAACTCTCATGTGTTCCTTCCAGTAGTTGTAGTTAGTTCCTTCCAGAAGTGGTGGCCGAGACACAGAAGCTCCTTTTTTGGTCGCCATTGGTAAAACCATATCACACTTTCCTTGACATAACCACGGTAAGAATAAGTGACTTAGCTCTGATACCAATTGAAATTTGGCTTTACCTAATTAATTAAATAATTATCTATGTGTTCCAACATAACCTATCTAACCAAGTATCCAATAAAGTAAAGCATGAGCACACGAGACTTGGTTACGCAGTTCGGTGAAATTCACCTAGATCTGCAGAGCCTGGACTAGTTCATAATAAATCCACTAATCAGAAAAATAATGTACAAAGTACACCATACAATTATACTCATCTTATCTAATTATAGCACGTGGGTTTCACAGGCTCCCCTTGCTACCAATCTGCGTTAATCAAACTCTCTCTGCCCTCAAAACTCGTCCACATTGGATCTCCTCCTCCCGATAAATTAAAGTATACAATTCTGAACTAATCAATAGGGCACGGTACCGTACATTGGAACATATATATTCTGTGTCTTGTAGTACTCTCAGAAAGAAAGAAAATCTTGATGCACTTTTTTGCTATTAAGTTCGTGAGTAGCATAGCCGTGATGTCCTCTATTTATTGTCCATGGGTAGATAAAAAAATCTCCACCTTCACCCCCAAAATATTCCAATTCCATATCTAATTCTGAAACATATCATAATACCATGAATATAGGGATATTCCTTATCTCATCATATCCCTTTAAACAAACAAATATTACATAAGTCCAATTCCTTAAGAATAGAGATTTTTCATAAATCCAATATTCTTCAATCAAACGCATAAACTAATATTGTGGAATCTCCAATCTACTATAAATCAATATTCATGCAATATTCTTGCAATATTCTTGAATCAGTTAAATCCTTCTAAGCTCTATCTTTCCATATGTTCCAAAATGGAAAGTTTTTCTTTTCCAAATTAGTTCACAAAGGACAATTAAATAGTAAATAAAAACCACTTGACTTACATAAAACATATCTTAGAAAGAAACCTTTGCACTTTACTTGTTCGTACCTGAGGACAAGTAAGGGTCCAAGTTTTGGGGATTTTATGAAACATGATTTTGATTTTTTTTCCTTAGCACAATTAACACCCATTTTTACATTGTTTTTGTTTTGATTAGTTGGATTACCCCCTTTTTAACCCCTTTTATAAGGCTTAACTGGGACTTGATTGGAGTTTATCATAAAGTAGTGATTTGCACAACTTTTAAAATCAAAAAACCAACCCAAGTTATCAAGTGGAACTTTCCAGAGCAATATAAACATAATAAAGATGGATTCTTTGTGAGTGTGGGAAGTGCAGGTGTTGGTTGTATAATTAGGTCTATCTTGACAGCTGCTAAACAGGTTAATACCAGTTCTTCTATTCAATCAGAAGCTTCAGCCCTATTACATGGACTGAAACTGGCCAAAAATATCAACATTAGAAAGATTAAAATAGAATCAGACTGTCAAGTGCTGGTAAAGATTATCACAAAGCAATTCAAAGTCCCATGGACATGCCTAGAGATTATTAGAGAGATATGGATCTGTTGAAACACTTTGATTTCATTTTCACCCACATTTATAGAGAAGCCAACTCGGTAGCCGATTCTCTGGAAAAATTAGCTTCACATAAACAGGTAAATAAGACAAATTTTCAATGCAGTTTTGCCTCCTCAGATTGAAGGGTGGGTGGAGATGGATGCAAGCTCTTACCCATATATTAGAATAGGATAGATTGGACTGTAATGTTTTCATTTTTATATATTCCACATTTTTGTTTTTGAGCTAACCGAAACTCTTAGGACTTTAGAGTTAAGTTGATTGGGAGGCAATTGCCGTACCTCTCAAATATAGTATTTTAGCACTAAATGAGTGCTAACTACAATTAAGTAGCTAGTGGCAAGTTGGGATCGTCCACAAAGACAGGGGTTATTCTCAAGTGTTTGCTCATAAAACAGAGAAT
>JAULKK010011049.1:0-20081 GCA_032355705.1 Rubia peregrina
TATCCATTTTTTCCAAGTTGACATTCACGTCATCTAAGTATGACTATATTATGTGTTTTTCATTTATGGATTGTCCAATTCTAACATAAATTTTATCTCCTGTGAATTAGGTGTAACAAAATAATGACAGTTGTCGATGAATTGTAGATGCATAACTTGTCATTTCACTAGTCGCTCTGACAGTGTCAATGCATTACAACGTAGACAATATGGAGGTTCAATACGTTTAATGTTTGAATTTAATATCAACCTTCCGTATTTTATATGATATATGTTATTAGTTATGTATAATTTAACATGTCATTGTAAATTTTTCCATATGAATTGAATAATAGTTGAATGTTGTATGATGGTTAACCATTTTTAGAGTAATTCAATGCTTAATAACATATAATTGCCATCGACGAATGATTTTTTTTTTCGTCAAATATTTATTATTATGATATTGTGCCAAAAACATTCTCTCCACGATTATTTTGCGACGTCGCACACACCTGTGATCATTCGACGCATAAGCAATGTCGCATGTAGAACCGGTGTGTAATTTTTTTTACAACATCAACTGTTCAAAACTATGTTGTATTACTCACCTTTCCACATTATCATTCACATGGCATGAGTGCTTTGAAGGGAACGATGTCACATATTTGTACAACTACGTCAACTGGAATGAAGTCGCATGACTTCCCTCTCACATCGCGTCTGTTGTTTGTATGGCCAAAGTCGTTCCTCTAATAGGTCAATGTCATGTTAAACGATGTCGCAACTCTGTTATCCTAATGTTGGGCTTACTGCGATGTGCGACGTCGCACTTATTTCCTGCTGATATCTATTAGAAAACTCAGATAAAAGATATTTTTTACTTCGGTTTTGAACTGAGGTAAAAAAATACACATTTTACTACAACTAAATTTACCTCAATTTTATCATGGCTGAAAACGGAGGTAAAAACCCCCGTAGAACTGAAGTAATAAGTGTTGTTTCTTGTAGTGAACACATAGGTTGTTTAGTAGTAGGAAAGGGAGCAACATTACAATTCTTATCTTTGATCTTTCAATCCCTCTCTAGAGTTTACCTAAATTGATGACCCCGGGGGGAGGAAGATTAGGAAGTCAAACCCCATCCCTATTTTCGAAATCTTTGAGGGGAAAGGCAAAAAGTGGTATCCAGCGAGGAGCAAATCCGACAAGTCTTCAAGAGGTGTGAAGTTAGTATCCCACTTTCGGATGTAATTGATCGAATCCCTATGTATGCCAAGTTTCTCAAAAATGCATGTACTAAAAAATGTCTAATGTTATAAAAAAAAGGTAGGTAAAGTGAAAATAGGGAGATCTCTGTATGTTTTCCATTCTCATCCATTTAGGTGGCAAGCTAGTCAAGGATGCCATGATTGACCTAGGAGCCTCTATAAATGTCATTCCCTATAGCCTTTATAAAACTCTTGATCTAGGGGAACTTGAGGAGACTAGGGTGATAGTCTAATTGGTTGATCATTCCCAAGCTAGTCCAAAAGGGTTAGTTAGGGATGTTATGGTTACAGTTGGCAAACTAGTTTTCCCAGCGGACTTTTATGTCCTTGATATGTCGCACAATGGAGGTGCACCTCCAATCTTATTGGGGAGATCGTTTCTAAAAATATCGAGGACTAAAATAGACATTCACCTAGGAACACTAACCCTAGAATATGACATAGATAAGGTTAGCTTTGAAATTTACAAATCTAATCATGGATCATCTAATTCTTCTCCTATATGAAATGGTACAAGTATTCGTGATGAAATTGATCATATTGATGAGTCTTGCATGAATGATGAGGGAATACAAGTTGAGAGCTTTACGCTTGATGAAAATGTTGGTAACTAGTACCTTACATGATCTTAGTGTTGCTTTGCCTATGGTGAATTGTTTATCCATGTCTTTAAACACTAACATGCAGTGGTTTGTAGAGCATGTGAAGGAGTTAAAACCTCCTAGACCTCCTCCTAAATCCAAGGAGAAATCTAAGGTCTCAACATTTGACTAAAGTTAAACATGAATCCCCGAGGAGAAAGGAGCTTAAAAGTAAGGATGGCTCTTTGTGGAGACCTCTACACAAATATTTCATCGTGGATGGATTAGCAGATGCCGACTCCGGAGACCCAAAGGTAAGGTTGAGTTGATTGAAATTTGAAAGTAGGAATAAGTCGTGGGGACGACAATAAATATACGTTCCTTTTCTTTGTTTGGATTGTGTTAGTTGTTAGTTGTTTAGTTGTGTGTTTGGCATGATGCAGAGAATTTTTGTTGAAAAATATGATTTCAAATTGAATAAAATTGAGTCTTGTGGTTTTGGTTAGGAGGAATTAAGTTTTGGAATGAAAAAGTCGTAAAATGGGCTTAAGAATGGTCGGGAGTGTCCAGGGGCAAGCTCGTGCCAACCAACACAGGTTATGTAAGAATAACCGGCACAAGGTCTTCATATGGCACAACCTATGCCATGACTTATGCCAGATGAACATTACGACAGTCGGGAAATCATGCAGAATTTTGGTAATTTATAAAACTTTTTCAAAATGAGCATTTTTGCCACGCCGGATCTACTATTTTCTTCTTCCTTAAATTGGATAGTGCAGGTGGTTCTACATTAAGCAATGACACTAATTGATGAAGCTCCAACCACTACCACAGAAACAACCCTAAAAACCGGTGCGCCAAATAAATTAGCATTGGTTTTCAAAAAACCAGTGATAATTTTTTTTAAAACCAATCCTAAAATATTTTAAATTCAATCTTCCCGGCAAAGAATTCAAAAAATTGCCAAAATTTAGCACTGTTATTCAAAAAATTGGTGTTAATTAAAATATCGGTGCTAACTTTTTTAAAACCAATCTACGCGCCAAAAATTTCAAAACATTTGCCAAAATTTAGCACCGGTTTTCAAAAAATCAGTGCTAAAATTTTCAAAACTCAATCTTTCTGCCAAAAATTTCAAAAAAAATGTAATTTTTTATCAAAAATTTCATGAGATTGCCGCAACCTCTCTAAGCTAAATTATATTTTTGCTTAACTTTCAAAATCGTTTACTTCTTTTCTTGATTTTAACTAATAGCTAAGTTGATTTAAATTAATCAATTATCAAATTTTATTGACCTAATATATATGAATAAGAATAAAAATATTTGACGTTAATTATTAATGTCCAAACATTAATTGATTTAGTTTATATATATACAAATCAAAATGTTTGAGTTTAACTAATTAACGGCCATTCCATTCACCCATACATGCCCAAATCGCAAAGTCACAATCGTATATTATTTAATTGAATTTTGACGTCGCCACTTTTGTTATTCGACAATTCCAAATTTCTTGGAGGGACCTAAGTGCAAAAATTAAAAACTTTACTCGTAACTCCAAAATGAAATCCACTCAAACATGGTGCTTCCCTTTACACCCCCATTTTATTTTCCAAATCCGTAACAGAATATTTATCATCAATCGGGCGCAATAACATGTCTGTAATCCTTTCTGATTTCTTATCCTTACTTCTATGTAATCAACTCTAAGTTACTCTGGAACATCTACTAGCGCTTTCCCACAATTCACCCAAAAAATATTATTTAATATTTTTATATTTAGGTAAGAATAACAAAAAATAATGTATTTTGGAGCAATAGATAATAGGGAAACACAATTTTGGGCCACGGTGTAATTTTCCAAAATTGTATACAAGTAATCAATGTTGACTTTCGATGCCCTTCCATTCACCCATACATGCCCAAATCGCAAAGTCGCAAACGTATATTATTCAATTGAATTTTGGCGTCGCCACTTTCGTGAATCGATAATTCCAAATTTCTTGGAGGGACCTAAGTGCAAAAGGAAAAAACTTTACTCGTAACTCCAAAATATTTATCATCGATCGGGCACAAGAACATATTCGTAATCCTTTCTGATTTCTCTTCCTTACTTCTAAGACGTTTTACCTTTTATTATTTTAATTAAACTTCATCTTTCCATAAGTTTATGGAAAGAAGGTCTTTCCCAAAACTTTGTCTTTTCAATTAACTCAATTATAAAAATATAAAAATAATAAAATTTTAATTTTATTATTGACTTTATTTAATCATAATTTGAATTTATAACATAAGAGTTGACCAAATCAAAACCGGCTATGACTGGTTTGGGTACCATTCTGGAACATAAATGTAAATCCGGGTACCATAATGACGCATTTTTAAAATTTGGGTACCAAACTGTGAATTTCGATTAAAAGTGGGTACCATTTTGAACAATTTTATTTTTAAGTTGCTTTTTTTTTTTAAGGAAAAACACTTCATCCACTTGGGAACTAATAAAAATCAAGAGCATGGATTGCATGGTTTAAAGAAGTGTTTAGTGTCAAGTAGTGGAAAATATTTGTATAAACTCTTTCTTTTTTCACTGTTCATTTCTTCCTTTATTTTCAGACACTTTTGGAGTTGAGTTCATTTTCAGTATTAGATTAAAATGATATAAGCAAGTATTTCAACAAGATGATTATGCTATTCATTTCATTTAGTGAACTTTTCATTGATAAACTAAAATCTTCAAGTTTTTGGAATTTACCTATTTTGGTCATTAAGCTGTTAGATACCCTATTTTCTTCTTCACTTTATGCTTGAATTTATTAACCTTGTTGATTTGAAGATTGTCTAGCTATTGGCTTGATTAATATTATTAATAACCCTGCTCTATTTATGAGCACGGGATACTTTAGCTTACTAGACTGTGTAGCTTCATAAGGAACTGGATAGTTTCTTTTCTTGGATTTGAATCAACTGAAAATGGGGAGATCTAATGATACTGCTTATATTGGATTCATTTGTTAAAGTTTTTGGGCTTCTCTGCTTCATAGCTGAATTATTCTCATTTCAGTGTGAAGTCCAATGTATTTTACCTGAACACAATCAAGAACACGAAGCCTAAAATGATGGCATGAAATTAGGAAAAGAAAGGGACCTTTCTACATAAGTACCACCTTCGCTCTATTCTTCTTATTGGAATTCTACAGTTGTACATATCACTAGATTAACAAAACAGTTAGGATTACAGTAAGAGGAAACTTCTTGATATGATGTCTCCCAAATTAGTGAAATGGAATAGGTTTTTAGCAGTTTCCGCATGCAATTAATAATAGGAGAAAAGTTTACTTGTACTTCTTGGGTGTGTTACTATGTAAAGAACCCTCGTAGACCTGGTGCTTTTGCTAACCACCTCCTTTCTGAATACACATGACATTCTAATTAGGGTACAGTATTAATGATTTTCATGTAACTCTATTAGGACGGTTTTCATGATTTTCATGAGGGGAGAAGTTTTGATGCCAACTTTCATCCCATCCCCTATTTTCTGTGCTGGACAGTTCCTCATTTCCAGGTACTGATTTCTATAGTTATTTAGCTTGTGATCATCAATGCAGGGTGTTGAATGTTTTAAGCATCATTTTCACCTTTTGTCCTTTATGTTTAATGTTGGCACGCTGTGTATGTTCTCTGAGCTGTTGAGCTGATAAAAGATTCCTGTTAAACTGATAGTAAGAGACTTGGAAGCATAATTCCCGCTGATATTTTTATTGGATCATTCCCTTATGTATATACCCTATATTTTAATCAAATGAGTTGTATAAAATTGGAAGCATTTGGCACTCTTGAAAAATGAGCTGCAAAGGTTAATTTTTTCACTCATTTCATTTGTCTTTGTGATCTTTATATTGAGTTTAGGTTTTATACAGAATTGCATAAGGTGAAGTTTTGAAATTTCATTGATATGTATAGAAGGTCATCAACGATGTGATTGCTAAATAGTTTGAGTTGGGTGACGTCCTTTGATGTTGAACTGATTGATACAGTATTTATAACATAGTGGATGGCATGATACATTGAAATTGCGTAGTATGGGCTAATAATAGCATTGAATTGTTCCTGATCATATGTTTTATGTTCCTGGTGTATCATCTTTAATCTTTCTTTAATGTAGTGGCTGGTTCTTGTCTATTGTAAGTTATGGATTAACAAACATATGGATGAAGTTAATGGGTGGTCAGTTCAATGCTAAGAGATACAGTTGTTCTGTAGGTTTGGGGTGCTCACCTTGCAATAATGGCAGTCGAAATTCTAGATGTGCCGTCAGAAGCCATATCAAAGTAAGTTATGCTTGCTCTCTTACGCATCTTCTATTTATGGTCATGCATTCATCTTTTTTTTGATATGGTGATCTATCATTTTACCTGCATTTAAGTTTGAAGGTATCCTCTTCTTTGGAAAGTGTAAGGCTTTTTAAAAATATTATCAAAGATTTCCAGTTTTTTCTTTATTGTAGTTTCTGCATCTGAGATAATGTCTAAGTCTTTGTTCAGGTTGTGCAAATAGTTACCTCCAATTTGTGCATAATGAGATGAGACCTTCAAATATGTTGGTTTTCCAGGTTGTTGATAACGTTTAGCGGATACAGAGATGCTTCAAAGGCATCTAGCTAGCAAAGATAGGTGGAACTTTCTGTCTCATAACTTGCATTAAATAAAAACAAATGGAAGAGGAGAATGTGCTCTCTGCCTCTCTTCATTCGCAAATCCCATCAACAGTTTTTCTTACAAGTCAAAGAAATATGTTTAAAAAATACATTTTTAAAAATACATTACAACCAAATGTAGTGTTTTTTTGTCCGAATGGAAGCAAACTATGTGTTTGTTCCCGCAGTAAACTACGTGTTTGTTTTGCAGGCATCAACAGAACTTAGTCAGGTTTTCATCAATGAGATTCAAAGAGTTGGGATAGCCACCACAAAAGTGTTGTGATAGCTTGGGGATAAAATAGGAAAGATGGAGAAACAAAGACCGGGCAATAGGCTTGATGAAATGCATAAGGTTGCAGAAAATTTGCAGCTGTTAATTGATCGAAAAACATACCTTATACTGAAAGTAGATAGCAGCGAAGGTGAAAGTAGAGAGCTACTCCCTCCGTCCCGGCAGTTTTGGCATGTTTTTTGGTCAACTTTCTCAGACCATGTTTTACCATCAATAACTTTAATTACGGATATTAATGGTACATTAAAATTTGACATTTAGAATCTGCGTCGACATAGGAGTCTAACAATATCTCACATGATAATATTAGAGTGTATATACTAATTGAAATTTATGGTCAAATATGGTCCGAGAAAGTTGACCAAAAAACATGCCAAAACTGCCGGGACGGAGGGAGTATATATGAAGTCGGGAAATGCCTGCGTGGATTTTAAGACGTGGAATAGCTACAAGAATTGAAGGATAATGAACAAAAGCTTCTCATCAATGACAGCGCTTCTCATATATACTTCTACAATACGCTTTACAAGAAACAAAATGGTACTCTAGATTGCAGGGGCGGAGCCAGGAAAAAATATTTGGTGGGTCACAATTTAATTTGATGATTCTGTCTTTGAAAACAGTGTTAAAATTTTGAGAAAATTTAAAATTTTGAGGAAAAAAGTGGGGCTAAAATTAAAAATAAACTAAAACACTAGTAAAAATCATATATTAATTAACTACAAAAATTAAAAATAATTCTTTTGAAAAAAAGATAGGGAAATTGCCCTACCTTGAACAGCTGTGGCTCCGCCACTGCTAGATTGTCTAAATATTTAAAATACAAGTTCTTGTATTTTTACCCTAAGTTGTTACTGTGATAAAATTCATGTTCAAGGTGGTTATGTTCTAAATCCTTGACTTTTCATTGATAGATAAAAAGAATGAAAACAAGTATGTCGCTGTTGAGAACTTTCTGCTTGCTTCTGCTACTATTGATGCAATCGGCTATTCCATGTAAGTTTAAAAAACTTATCAGAGTTAATTCGTACGACGATCTTTACGCATCCTACGACGTGGAAACCTTGAGGAGATGGAAAGATTTCAAGAATGAGGAAGGTTTGGAGAGTAAAACAACCTTTTTCTCAAGTCGTAACTATGATATGTTCAACCTTTTGTCTTATAAAGTGTATTAAAGAAAAACAAAAGGAAGAATAAAATGTGCTCTCTGCCTCTCTTCACTCGCAAATCCCATCAGCATTTTCTTATAATTCAAAGAAATGTGTTTAGCCATTAAATGTTTTTACTATTAATTATAAAATAAAATTTTAAAAATTATAGTACAACCAAATGTGGTGTTTTTTTGTCCAAATGGAAGCAAATAGTTGTTTGACAGATGAGATTACCTACAAAATAACTACACAAGGACTAATTGAGAGAGCAAAACATGATGACATTTCGGCATATCTTGAAAAAAATTGTTGAGATAGAATTTGGAATTAATTTTTAAAAAATGCTCTCACTCCTCTCCAAAAGATGATTCGGGAATTGGCTAATGCCAAAACCACCAATGTTAAATAAATTTGGTCTCAAAAACTCTTTCAACTCATCAAATCTCTCGTTCCTTCGAAACTACAAATGTATGCTTGCATGAATATGAAGAAATCATGTTGGAATTTTGTATTTGAATTTAATCTATATCTAAGATTAAAAAAATTTAAATCCAATTTGAAACTACCACTGCAACAGTTTGAAGTCATAAGTATCTTTGTCGGGTGAGTTTAAGCATGAATTTATATTGACATTTGGTTGTACTTAAATTTCTTTTTTATGTTTAATGTTATAGTATCATTGTTAACAACATTTTTAAAATGTGAAAGTGTGATTAATATGGAAATATGTGAACCTCTTTCGAGCTCTACATCTAGCAAGCCAAGATAATTTTTTTAATTTTTTTTAATCATTGTTCCCTCTTTTGTACAAAAGTATAAGATAATAAATATACTTTTTTTGTTGTTTGATAATTTACACATAATTTTATTTTATTTTATAATTCTCATAGTTCTTTTTAGATGAATAAAGTTTATAGTTTTTTAATTTCAATTTAAATGTAACATGCAAATATTACCTTTAAATTAAACTATAATTTTTAACCAAAAATACCGCGCAACGCGCGGTGGGATTCCCGCTAGTGTTGAATAAATGAAATAGGTTCCCACTTTCTTTACCTTCAAATTTTCTTTCTTTATTATTTTTTACTTAAATTATTTTTTATTCCTGTATCACAACTTTTGTGCAGATGTCGAGCAAATTCCGACAAGATTCAGACCTTTCCCCTGAGATTTAAAAAAAAAATCCAACAGACATACCTCCTATAACAGTTGTGGATAGTGATCTCCCTCTTACCAGTTTTGCACCTCCAAGAAAATAATTATATTGGTCAGTCGATGCCAAGAAACATATTCACAATCGAAAATTGTTATACGCTTTGGCTTATTATTAAATCATATAATGTTATTTCCATTGATTTTATAACTTGAAAATTAAACCTAGGCGACTGTTTCGTATTGGGCTTGCGTGGACAATTAATGAAATAGGTTCCTACTTTCTTTTCCTGCATATTTTTTTGCTTTATTGTTTCTTCAAGATTTTTTCTTCCTTTTTCGTTGCTTTTGGGAAGATTTCGAGAAAATCCGACTAGATTCAGCCCCTTCCACCGGGGATTTACAAATATCAAGCGAATATACCTCCAATAATGGGTTGTGGACAATTATCTCTCTTTTACCAGTTATTATCCACAAGGAAAATAATTATATTAGTCCGTCGATGCCATAAAACATATTCACAATTGGAAATTATGATATGTTTTTGCTAATTGTTAAATCTGTTAGAGTTATTTCCATTGATTTCAAAATTTTAAAAAAATCAAAAAAGATATATGTTTGATTTTTTTGTGCTCAATTAATGATATAGGTCCCTACTTTCTTTTCTTGCATATTTTCATGTTTTATTGTTTCTTTTAATTTATTTATTTTTCATTTTTCACTGCTGTTGTGCATATTTCGAGCAAATTTCGACAAGATTCAGGCATTTTCACCGGTGATTTGAAGAATTCCAACGAGCATACCTCCAATAATGGGTTTCAAACAATGATCTCTCTTTACCAGTTATCCTCCACCATAAAAAGAATTATTTTAGTTTATCGATGTCATAAAACATATACGCAATCAAAAATTGTTGTCAGTCTCCAATGGTGGTCAAGTGGCCAACGAAATTAATTGATTAAGGGGAGGTGGTATAGGAGGGTCTAATCTACTTCTAATAATAATCGAACGTTTGATTGACATTTTTTGCTATACGGTTGAAGAAGTACAACTTGAGTTCAAGATAGCGCCTGTAAATATTTAATGTTACTATCGCTCGGTGATTGAACCACAAAGTTGGCTAGAATGCTTGGAGGAAGTAAATTTTATTCACTGTAGATGAATACAACTATTTCTCATTGATCTTGGTTTGGCAGGGTCAACTCTAGGGTTTTATGTTTGATAGTTGCGCAAGGTTTCGATCTTTGGATCATCCAATGGATGCTTGTGCCCTGTCAAACAGGGAAGTAACAAGCCCAAATTTCAAAACTTCACCAGTTAGTATAATTTTAGTGTCGTTTTGAATAGCCAATTGACTCTTAACTATGTATTAAGATTTTATCATATTTAATAAATGTTTGAAGATTCCAATCCTTCTTGTTGTATAAATGAAATAGGTTACCACTTTCTTTTCATTCAAATTTTCTTTCTTTATATTTTTTAGTTAAATTATTTTTTCTTCCTTTATCGCAACTTTTGTGCAGATTTTGAACAAATTCCGACAAGATTCAGGCCCTTCCCCTCAGGAATTTACAAAAATCCAACGAAAATACCTCCTATAAAAATTGTGGATAGTGATCTCTCTCTTACCAGTTTTGCATCTCAAGGAAAATAATTATATTCGTCAGTCGATGACATAAAACGTATTCACAACCAAAAATTGTTATACGTTTTGGCTTATTATTAAATCATATAAATTTATTTTCACTTATTTCATAACTTGAAAATTAAACCCAGACGGCTATTTGGTGTTGGGATTGCGTGGTCAATTAATGAAATAGGTTCCTACTTTCTTTTCTTGCATATTTTCCTGCTTTATTGTTTCTTTAACTGGAATGATTTTTTCTTCCTTTTTTGATGCTTCCGGGAAGATTTCAAGCAAAATCCGACTAGATTCGGCCCCTTCCACCTGGGATTTATAGATATCCAACAGACATACCAGCAATAACGGGTTGTGGACAATGATCTCTCTCTTACCAGTTGTTCTCCACCAGGAAAATAATGATATTAGTCTGTCGATGTCATAAAACCTATTCATAATCGAAAATTGTGATATATTTTTGGTGATTGTAAAATATATTGGAGTTATTTCCATTGATTTCATCTGTTAAAAATCGAACAAAGATATCTGTTTGGTATTTTGTTTTTGTGCTCAATTAAAGAAATAAGTCCCAACTTTCCTTTCCTGCATATTTTCATTCTTAATTGTTTCTTTTACTTTAATTTTTCCCCATTTCCACCACTTTTGCACATATTTTGAGCAAATTCCGACAAGATTTTGGCACTTCCACCTATGATTTGAAGAATTCCAGCGAACATACCTCCAATAACGGGTTTCGAACAATGATCTCTCCTTCCCAGTTTTGGTCCACCAAAAATAGAATTATTTTAGTACACACGCAATCGAAAATTATTGCCAGTCTCCAACAATAGTCAAGTGGCCAACGAAATTAAGTGATTCAGGGTAGGTGGTATATGAGGGTCTAATCTATTTCTAATATTAATCGAAGGTTAGACAAGCATTTTTTGTTATATGGTTGGAGAAGTAGAACTTCAGTTGAAGATAGCGCATGTACATCCGTAATGTTACCTCCGCTCGGTGATATAACTATGCAGTTGGCTAGAATGCTTGGAAGAAGTAATTTTCTTCACTATAGACGAAGACAACTTTTTCTCCTGGACCTTGTTTTGGAATGACAACTCTAGGGTTTCATGTTTGACAGTTGGGCTAGGTTTCAATATTTAGGTCATCCAATGGATGTTTGTGCCTTGTCAAACAAAGAAGTAACAAGCCCAACTTGTAAAACTTCACCAGTTAACATAATTTTTGTGTAGTTTTGAATAGCCAATTGATTCTTAACAATGTATTAAGATCTTATCATATTTGATGAATGTTTGATGAATCCAATGCTTCTTGTTGTATAAATGAAATAGATTCCGACTTTCTTTCATGCAAATTTTCTTGCTTTATTATTTTTTACCTAATTTATTTTTTCCTTCCTTTATCGCAACTTTTGTGCAGCTTTCGAGCAAATTCCGACAAGATTCAGGCCATTCCACCAGGATTTACAGAAATCTAAAGGATATACCTCCTATAACGGTTGTGGACAGTGATCACTCTCTTACCAGTTTTGCTCCTCTAGGAAAATAAATATATTAGTTAGTCGATTCCATAAAACATATTATCAATCGATAATTGTTATACATTTTGGCTAATTATTAAATAATATAATGTTATTTCCATTGATTACATAACTTGAAAATTAAACCCGGACAACTGTTTAGTGTTTCGTTTGAGTGGTTAATAAATGAAATAGGTTCCTACTTTCATTTCCTGCATATTTTCTTGCTTCATTGTTGCATTAACTTAAATTATTTTTTCTTCCTTTATCGCAGGTTTTGGGAAGATTTCGTGCAAAATCCGACAACATTCAGCTCCTTCCATTGGGGATTTACAGATATCCAATGGACATAACTTCGATAACGGATTCTGAATAATGATCTCTCTCTTACCAGTTATTCTCCACTAGTAAAATAATTATATTAGTCTCTCGATTCCATAAAATATATTTACAATCGAAAATTTTGATATGTTTTTTCTGATTATTAAATCTGTTAGAGTTATTTCCATTGACTTCATCAGTTAAAATCAAACACAGATATCTATTTGGCCTTTAATTTCTAGGGTCAATTAATGAAATAGGTTCCCACTTTCTCTTCCTGAATATTTTCATGCTTTATTGTTTCTTTTACTTTAATATTTATTTATTTTGCTTTTCACTGCTTTTGTGCAGATTTCGAGCAAATTCCGACAAGATTCAGGCACTTCCACAAGTGACTTGAAGAATTCCAATGAACATACCTCCAATAATGGGTTTCGAACAATGATCTCACTTTACCAGTTTTGCTCCACCAGAAAATGAGAATTAACTTTTGTAATAAAAATGTTTAGATCAAGTCTAGGCAAAACAACTAATTATATCAATAGGGAAGAATTGTAACATTTAAAACTATAGGGACAACACCATTAATGACCTCAAAGTAGAGCATGTCCCCAACCCTGAGTTCTTCATCAATAAGAAACTGCTGAAAACCCATTGGCGTCAAGGTTTTCATCCTCCTATTCCCTGAGTAATACAGGTGGTACTCCTTTCCATTGCACCTGAACACAACAGGCAACTTGTACGACAATAGGAGCTTCACAATCTGGCTAACACATACTTAATTATAAACAAAAAAACCATGTTCAGTATATATGAAAGTAAAGTATAGAAAAGGGTTGTTGAAAATTAAATTGTACCTGACCGATATAGCTTACCAGGATGGGAACTGCCCAAAAATTTGTCTGCATCAGGGTGCAGATAAAATGCAGAATGATATTACCAAATGTAATTCACGGAAGGTCATCATCTGAATCGCTACGGATCCGTATTGGTCAAGGAAATAATTATAAATTAATTTAAAAAATTTGTAATAAAAGGAAACACAATTTAAATGTTAGCATGAAATCACTCACCAAATTTGGGGAACGGCGTGAACCAGCATTGTTAGACATCAATCCTGAAAATCATATGGTAATGACTCTTTACAAATCAATTCAATTAATCTATTAATTAATTAATATATAAATGCAACATGTCAGAGTGAAGTCACATATGGTTCGGTAAAACTGAATGGTTAACCAATAAGAGTGTGACGTCACATGCTAGGTAAGCTGCAGAAAATTTTAATATGCGACGTTGCAAAATGGTCACTCTAACCGAAGTATGATCGATAGACAGGTGGCATCACATTCATGAAACGTGTATACTCTAACAACAGTAGAAAATAGGCAAACAGAAAGCTCCTAACCCAAAAACAATTAAGGTGCAATATCGGGGGAAAGACATTCAACTGATGTAATAACACCCCAGAACCAAATCCCAGAACCCTAATCCATAGAAACTTCAACAGATGAAGCAAATAACACATTCACACACTATATATCTAACAATGTCAATAGTAAATCAATTAACAAACGTAAAATAACCACATGTTGAAACCATACCTCTGGTGGGCAGGAGGACTGTTGAAATTCGAGGGAAAGTTGAATTTTTAAAGTGATGTATGAGGTGTGATCAATATATATAGTCATTATGTATATTTGTGAATTCCTCCCCAATGAAACGTTTCATAGTAGTCAACCTGATCGATACTAGACCGACGGTTTAGCGACTTCATCTTGTCTAACTATGAGCTTCATCATTTCAGCCTACTGAGATAGCAAAGGGGCCCGTGTTTGACCAACTGCGTGAGAAACATCGCATGTAATTTTTTTTGCGACATTTGACTAACATATTACCAACGTCGTCTCTAGATATATTGGACCACAAATATTCAGGCCACACAAATAGAAACTAGGCCTGCATTTTACCAAAATAACATAATTAACCTTAATAACGGTAAAAAGTTTACTAGACATTAGTAATTCATATTGTAAGTGTCCATAAACTTCAATAACGTCTGGTTCAATCAGATGCGATTTCAACACAACTGATTAACTTTTCTGTTTTTACAATTAGGACCCTTCAAGATGGTGGGAGAGCACAAATGAAAAATTGGGGATACCCAATAATATAAATCACATTGTCACAATCATGTTGTTCCGACTTATGCATCAAGGTTACTGGGGTATTCTTTCCTCATTTTTATTAGTATTCCATTAATACCGTGACTATGAGCATTATATATTTGGAAGATAAATTCCACCACACTGAATCAGACGAAATTACACATTCTAGGTTTTCTTTTAGTTTTAAAAGATAAGGAAAATCCAACTATCATTTTTTAATGTGATAATACGGGGCATAGAGTCAATTTTATATGATTACTTACTAGTATGCAAGGGCTAATCGAACGATTTTGTGGAAGTCTTTGTGCGATCATGCCAGTTTCTTTATCACTTTCGTGGATCATTAGTTTGAATGGGGATTGTAAAGGTCCCATAAACTAGGGGTGTTCATTAGTCAAGATACCTATAATTTGGGCCGAATCGGGTCAGACAGGGTCACAAAATTGACCCATATCGACACAAATCATAATAAATATTTTTATAATTTATTAAATAAAATGAATAATTTATAAATATATTAATATTTAAATAATAAATAAAATGATTATTTATTTATATTTAATTTAAAATTAGAATATTATATTTAATTATAAATTATTCAATCAAGAAAAACAATACAATTATTTTCATTCTACTTAGTAGGTAGAATAATTTTAATATTTTAATTAAAAGATATAGTTTCACTAAAATTTATTTATATAACTATGAATATATACTTCATATTTAATATATTATTTTTAATTAGTAGTTGTTTTACAAAATAATTTTTATATTCATAAATATTTACTTTTTCAAGAATGTTAAACTTGTTTGTGAAATAAATTAATGGTAGATATGTTGAAATAAACTAATTATTTTTTATGATTTTTTAAAAACATTTTCTCTCTCAAGAAAATGGGACAAAAATACAAATGGGTAAAAAAGGGTCGATTTGGGTCAAATTCGAACCCAAATCATTTTGATCTGATCCATTTTGACCTTAACCACATAACCCAAATGCGTTATTGATCCAACCAGACCCAAATGGGCTGGGTCAAAATGGGTCGGGTCATGTCGGGCTGGGAAGTTTGAACACCTGTACCATGAACGACAATTGGAATCGAATTTGGAAGAGCCAGTTAACTTTTTAATTTTTTTCACTTGCGTCCCTCCAACAAAGTGGGAAAGGTCGAAATGAAAAACTGGAGATACCCTTATCTAATTTACCAAGTTACGAGCACGATGTTCTGATTTGGTCATGCTCTGGTCAATGAAACGGGACCACAATCTCCTCAGACAGTGTATGATGAAACTTTTTAAAATTACGCTATGATCCCAACTTCCATGCATGCTCGCTATACACCCCAAACGTTAGGATAAATATTTGATATGGAAATTATGCGTACTGTCTAACAGAGGCACGAATTGGGATAATCGTCCTTTATTTTTCTTAGCATTCCATTCAAACCCTTACTATCAGTGTTATTAGAACCATAATTTCAACCAAATAGAATCAAACAAAATTTCATATTCCATGTATTTTATTTGACTAATTTTTTTGGGTCCCCAAAATACCATCTTTTACATCTTTTGGTCCCTGAGAGCCAAACCACGTTTGTTTAGTACCCTATATATTCAAAGTGAAAATTTCGATCCCCAAAACTAGATTTTTTTTGGTGGTTTTCATCTTTTGGTCCCCAAAAAAATATTATTTTGTAAGATGAAAACCACCAAAAATCTGGTTTTGGGGACTGAAAATTTCACTTTGAATATGCAGGGTACTAAACAAACGTGGTTTTGCTCTCAGGGACCAAAAGATGGTATTATGGGGACCAATAAAATAATTTAGTCTTTTGATTTAAAAAAGTAATAAAATTCCATTCATAAAATTTTAATAAGCACTAGTACATGGTCTATAGTATATTGTAGATGATTACTCATAAGTATACAAGGGTCATTTGGGAAGATCTTCTCAAAGTCTATATGGGAATACTACCGGTTTCTTTAATACCCTCGATTACCATAAGATGTGGGTAACCAAGGTTATTTTTGGGACAATCGTAATTGAATTTGGCACCATCGGTCAATTTTTTCATTTTTGCACTGAAGTCCCTGCAAGGAAATGGGTAAGTCTAAATATGAAATTGGAGATAACAATTTGTTATTCACACTTACAGAAGAATTTAGTTCCTATTTGGCATAAACAGGTCTTTGGAATGGCTCTCAATATTAACAGCGAGTTTGTTACGACACTTTTTGAAAATTATACTTTGGCCCATAGAAATGATGTCGTAAAAAGTTCCCATATAACGAGCCATTGACAAACACTAAACCGACATCAGTTTAACTGAAATTTCCAGCGGGAAACAGAATTTTGAGCCAAAATTTTGAACAAATTCCACCCCCCAAATCAATCTCATTTAAATGATATTCAGCAACATGACCCATTTCTCATCTCCAACACACTTTCTCCTAACCCAAATCCACACCTTCCCCTCCATTCATGACATTTCAACTACTCAAGAGCCCAATCTAATCTCTTCTCCCAAACATCAACAAGTATCCTAGGATGCAGCATCTCTGGGTTCAAATTAATTGAGCTAGTTTTCACTCCATTACATGTTCATTTGGAAATTTTAATAACATACCTTCTATATATTTTTTCCAATTGAACAATGATTACAAATTATCATTAAGTATGTTGACTATGTGACATCTTATATAGTGTATATTGTTTGTGTTCCCAATATCATGCCATGTTTTTAAGGAGCGAGAGAAAATGCTGATATTAGGGCTAATTGTAGACAGTAATCAAATTTTAGTATGAAGTACGACGTTGGTCAGTTTATCGTCCAGTACAATATGGGACCGAATGGTTACCGACATTGGATTTGCCAGAAATTGACTAGAACATCTAGGAATATCTGACGTCACGCATCATTCAGACAGTGTGACTTCAATCGTTCAATCTTGCGACGTCGTCTTCAATAATTCCATGATAAGATTTATGTTGTATGCTCTTGGTTTTATTATTTGTACATCCATAGGGACAACCCAAATCTAACATAAATTTTGTTTCATGAGTATCTACTATAATAGAATAATGAGAGTTATTGATGGACATCCACAACGGACTTGTCATTTCTGTAGTCCCCCTGAAAATGTTAATGTCTTAAAACAGACGCCAGGAAGCATCAATACAATCAGTTTGTTAATTTTACAACAACCTTTTATATTTTAAGATATTGGTAATGTTGGTTTTTTAAAAATAAAATGTAATGGTTATCGACGAATGATTCTTTGTGTCATAAATATTAAATATTATAATATTGTATGAGAAACGATGTCTAACCGATTCATTTGCGATGTTGCACAATCAAGTGCCAAAATGAAGCCGACTTTTTTTGCAACGTCTGCCAGTTAAAATGATGTCGTATTATTCACCGTTCCACATCAGCGCATGATGTCGCTTTCAATGGTCTGCAGCGTTGCTCCAAATAGGACCAATGTCGACTTTGATGACGTCGCTGTATTTCCTCACCAATCATATGCCTTCATACAAAGGCCAACATCGCAGGCATGTGGATGCCTACGTAGGTTTTAGCGATGTCACATGTATGATCTACCATTGTCGGCCTATTAGCTTTGACTGATGTCGGCCACAAAACCTTCCAACGTTGATTAAAAGCGAGGTGAAAGGTATTTTTTTAACTCAGTTCTGAATCTAGGTAAAAAAGATACCTTTTACTCAGGCTGTATTTACCTTGGTTCTTCCACCAAGACTAAAAATTGAGATAAAAGGTCTTGTAGAACCGAGATAAAAGGTCACATTTCTTGTATTGCCTATGGCCTATGTATGCGATGTCACAAGAGTATCGACTAGAACAAACCCAAAACTGACCCGCGACTGATGTCGGTCAAACTAAGTTTTAGCGGGGACAAAAATCTGACCCAAAAATTTGAGCTAAAATCCCCCCTAACCCTATTTCATATCATTATTATTCAACACCAACATCCATTTCACATCTCCAACACACTTCCTTCAAACCCAACTCCCCAACATCCTTTCCATTCACACCATTACAACATTTAAAGTGCTCAGTCAAATTGCTTCTCTCATACATCAACAAGTATCCGAGGATGGAGCATCTCTAGGTTCAAATTAACTGAGGTAGTTTTCAATCCATTCCATTTTCATTTAGAAATTTCATTAATGATTTTGTATATGTTAATTTCTCATGGAAAAAGATTGAATATTTTCATGAAGTATGATGATTGTGTTACATTTTATGTAGTATATATTGTTTGTGTTTCCAAGATAATTCCATGTTTGTAAGGAGCGTAGATAAAAATTCTTAGATTAGGACTGATTGTGGATAATAATTACATTATGATATGAACACACTTTGAATGTATGATGTTGGTCATTGTTAATTGGCTCTTTAGGATAAGGTACCAAACAAAGAATGAAGTCACACATGGCTAGGAAATGCTTAAAATATCTATGATCTGACGTTGCTCCTCAGTCGGCTCTTGCAACATCAATGATGCATGTATGTGACGTCGCATTACAGCAGATCAATTACTATTTGCCAGTTGAGATTAATGTCATCTACGCATAAATATATTATGTGTATTAAATTTGGGGACTGCCCAATTCTAACATAAATTTTTTTCCTGTTGATTGGTAGTAGGACATTAATAGTTATCGATGAACTTTTGGCATTTACATGGATGAACTTTTGATTTCACCAGTCTCCTTGACAGTGTTAAAGTCGTACATCGTAGAAAATAGAGGTACAATATAATTAATATTCAATTTCATATAAACTTTATGTATTTAAATAGATTGTAACATATATTTTTAATATTTGTTATAATTTTGTGGGTTTTAACATGTCATTCTTTTTCGCATTTGTTGTATGATATTTAACCATTTGACGAGTAATTGAATATTTTGTGATATGTAATGGCTATCAACGAACAATTGTATTTGTCATCAAATATTAAATATTATTATATTATACGAGAATTGATGTCTCCATGATTAACCCGTAACTTTGCACAAACTAGTACAATGACAATGATGATACCTGGGCCTTGACCCTTCGAGGCCCGCGAGCTTCGAGCTTAGGGTAACATCTAAGGTCCAACCCGAGGCCCATTAAGGGACGCGTGATCCAATCCTAATTAAGGATATTATTGATTCCTACAAGGAAGCTATCTCGAGTTACCAATCATACTTGAGATACTATACACATCAAATAAGGAAAATGAGCTCAAATCCTAAAGAAGGTCGGGTTCTCCTCCCTTATAAATACACAGG
>JAULKK010011050.1:0-10223 GCA_032355705.1 Rubia peregrina
AATAAAGAAACGATACTTTCATTTTGAGTTGTTAGATCTTGATAATTTTGTTGTGGTTGGATTGTGTTTGATATTTGGTGGAAATTTTTGAGAATGATAGTCATCAAATTCTTGTATAGAACAGTGCTACTCTCGGTTTTCTTATTTTTGCAAGAATCCTTGTGATGAATTTCAAGACAAGGAATAGAGATGATTCTTTAATATCTTCAACCTTTCCTTTTTACCTTGGTCACATGCATTGGGGACAATGCATTAATCAAGTGCGGGGAGAGAGGTTGGAATACTCTTCATGGTGGCCTATGATTTGGATAGATGATGATTGTTTTGATGACTATATTCTTTTTCCTCAATTTTGTTACTTTTCCTCATCAGGATTTTTTGTTAATCCCTTGGTAGTTTGTTTATTATAAGTGTGAGGGAACCTTTTTGGTAGTTTGTTTTGGGGAATTTTGTATGGGAGTAGTGAAACACTTAGGAGTTTTCATCTTGGGATTCTTTTGTCTTTTGGTGGCTTTGTTTTATTTGGCATTTTCTTCAGTTTTGGGAAGTTTGGTAGAATCTTTGGTGGTATGATATTTAAGTGGTTATCACTTTGTTGGGTAATTTTTTGGGATGAACCTCTTTGGTGGTGTAATGTTTTATTTTTCAATATCATCATGTAGTATGGAGCCCAACTTTGGACATTTTGCTCTACAATTTTTTTTATTAAAAATAGAAAAATAGGAAAATGAAAATATATATATATGTGTGTGTATATATATATATTTTATATATATACATACCCGGCTAAGTTTGAAACCCAAAAGGGTAACTTAAGAAAAAATTGGAAGGAAAGAAAGGATAGGTCGAAAGGCCTAGGTAAAAAATGAGAGGCTAGGCTCGGCTAGGTTGAAAAACCTAAGAAAAAATGAGAGGCCGTGTGGAATAAGTGAGATTGTGAGCTCAATATGTGTGAATGCTAGGATGAAATCCCAAAAGGGCTTCTAGGCAAAATGAGACAAATTTAGAAAAAAAAATGGAAACTAAATTGAGGATCCTTCGGCATTTTCCTTGGTTGTAGCTAAGTTGAGAATCTCGAGTTATCCTTAGTTACAACCAAGTTGAGGATCTTGTGGATTATCCTTGGTGATTTTTCGTCAAAAACTCTTGGATTACTTTTGGCGGACTATTCGGTGGAGTAAACTAGTTCAACACTTATATTTTGTACTTACCTTTCTCTTCACAATATTTTGGGTGGTTATGTTACTTTAACGTCTTCAGGGAGTGAGACAGTTGTGAGATTCTTACTTCTTTGGAGGAACAAGGGTAGCTTGGGAATAAGTTGAATGTATTAGCTAACTTCTTTGTGCATGCTACATTTCACTTAGATCTTTTCTCGTTTGTGTTTACTCGAGAACGAGTAAAGGTTTAAGTGTGGGGGATTGATGTGCACCCTTATGCATGCGTTAACCAATGTATTTGACACATTTATTATCATCTTTTGTTTGGTTGATTGCTAGTTTTAGTTAGGTTTACATGATAAAGGGTTTATACGACCTTTATTGGTTTTCTTGTCTAAATCCCAACTTTTGTAGACTTAATTGAAGCTAATGGACACTTTTCATTCACAAGCACTTAGATCTTCCCTTTTGATCTCATTAGTAGGTTATTCGTGAGTACTTTTTATCATTTTTTTGTAGAAGGCCATCTGCGAGGGTGATAGAAGATATTTGAAGGTCATTCGCAAGGATGGTAGAAAATATCAAAGGTCATTCGTAAGGATGGTAGTAGATTGAAGGCCACATACTCCAAGGCATGGTAGTAAATGGAATTGGGGCCAAGAAAGGTGAATTCGAAGTTCAAGATAGCCAAGGAAGAACTGGAGACATAGTTTTCCGAGGTTGCACGGAGTTCAAAAAAATATCCAAGAAGAATAATCTCTTGAGAGTGGCACCATTGGATTTTTCTTCTTGAGCGCTATAAAATCAACTACAAGAACTCCCTAATCAAATCAATGGTTCACCCGTAACGGAGCAAACAAGTCAGTCGACCGAACCAGTCACGCCCAGTACGAGGGCTCGACCTAGCACGATTTATGTCACGGGTCCTAGCATGAACTGTGCTAAGCCCCTGCACGGGTCGTGCCAAATGGTGCCGACTGTGTGCCCAATGTCTTATTTTCACTCCAAAATTTGGCTAAGTATCAGTGTGGAGTATTCCATTTCACAGGGTCTGCGTCGTTTCTAGTCAATAATGCCAAGACCAGTCTACGAGGTGTGAATAATGATACAATTTGTGCCAAGATACTGAGAAAAATGAGGTTCCAACCTATAGGATGCACCAAGTGACATGAATTTCTTATCAGAAGAGCAAAAAATGGAGTGCCAGCCAACGGCCCGTGCTAGTAAACATGGGTCGGGCCAGCATGAGGCTGGCACGCATCGACACAAGGCCACAACCTGTGCCAAGGTTGACATCCCGCACTAGTACAAGGGGGGTCTCGGCCAGCACAGACCGTGCCATTGCCACCCTCCGTGCTGTTTGTAGCTGCTAAGATTTTTCGCCATTTTGGCATATTTTTAGGCCCAATTCCCTACTGCTATATATATGGACCTATGTTTATTAGGGTTTAAGTTTATGTTCATTTTTTAAACTCCAAGGGTATGCTATAGAGAGAAAATACTCTTCCTTCTCTCTAAGTTCTTTTCTTTTCATGCTTTTACTTTCCTTTTGCCCAAGGACATAGAATCCAATGAAATATGTTGGTTCAATGCTTAGGGAGTAGTTAATTTACTTGGGGATAGTATTTGTAATCATGTTTTGATGTTTATTTTTGTGAAATTTCATAGATTGACCTATTCTATGTGTTTTTGTATTATTATGTTGACTTGTTCTTAGTATTATTGTGAATTGTATGATTGTCACACTTAGTTCGCACACACCAAAGTATACTTTCATGTTGTTGCACTATTTCTACCCCCTGGGAAAGGAAACCCAGGTGTGTTTGGGATAATGATGGGTCCAGCACCGTGTGGATATGTGCACGTAGGTTGCCATTGTTAATGTACGATCGCCCATGCTCTAGTTAGCCGACAATTCGGTCTGAAGGGTTACAGGTAGAAATAGCTAAAGTAGCAATCTAGGATTACCTTTGTAATCCTAGAGCCATCGATAAGATGCTTACTTCCTTTACCATTATAGACCTAGGGATAGTGCATTCGTAGTGTTCCGTCTAGGACTTTTTTTACACGAGGGAGGATCAGACCTGCATAATGAGTCATTGTCATTGTTGCACTCTCCTAGTTGCGGAGGCGATGCTGATGGAAGATTTAATACACACACCCTTATGTGATAGATAAGAGTAAGTTTTGACCATTGTCCGAAATACGTGATACAAACACTAGAATAAGTTTATTGTTATATGTGATGAAATCAATGATCGAAGTGACATTAATCATGTTACGCAAATATTCCACGAGTGCTAGTTTCTATATTTATTCTTGTGATCATTTGCATGCTAGTAGTTGTCAGTACAAATCACTCTAGTGGTTGTTTTAACAACACTGTTTATTCCTAACACGTGGTCGGATTGACGACCCGATCACAGTTGTGTTTAGTTAATTATTATATTTCTAACATCTCTGTGGACAACCACGGTAGTTGCCACTATCTACGATTCTTGGTAGTATAGTAGTGGGAACGGGAGAAACATTACAAATTATTATCGTTGACAACCTCCTCTCAGATTAGTATATCTCTTATGATTTATTTGTGACGCCGGGAGGGAGCGTTTCATTGGTTGAATAATAATCCAAAATTAAAATGTGTAACAATTACAACATTATTTTGGGAATGAAATACAAACAATAATCATCATTTCTCTCAGTCACTCTCATTCATAGAATAATTTTTCTCATCGTCACCTTGCACTTCATCATTTTCTCCAGTAGAGTTCCAAATTTGTAGAGCTCAAATTATTATTTTTGTCATATGTGAAAATTAATAATATTTAAAAATTATATTATTAGTATTACATTAGTGTAAATTTGAATAATTAAGTGGTCGAATTTCAATTTGCTCCTCTAAAAACTGAAGATCACTTTTGACAGTGCCGCTCTAATTTTCATTCATGTCACTACTGATTTCAATTTGACCCTCTGAAAACATAAGATAACTTTGAAAGTTTCACTCTAATTTCCATCCACGTCACTACCACTCCTTTGTTTAACTATGATGGGGAAATGAATGTGAACAAATAATGCGCATTATGGAGTTACTTTTAAAGATTTCCGTGATTTTTTCAGTAGGGGTAGTTCGGTTCGGGCAGGGAAAGGGAAGTGAACATGAATAGGAAAAGAAGAAAAATGAAAGGAATAACCTATCTGTTTGGTTCAGTTATAGAATTGAAATAAAATTCTCTCTCATTTACTTTGCTACTGTTTGGTTCAAACCAGAGATTTTTTTAAAATTTCTAGCATTATTTATAAAATAACATATATAAGTATAAATCAGTAATATAACTTTTAAACGCTCTGAGATTTAGTGTGGATGATTCTCACATTTTACTATGTGTTTTTATGATTATCTTTTTCTTTCTCGATCCGGTGAGTTTAATCAACTTCGTCGCCATGGGCAGATTGGGGTCGAAGAGGGTAACAAAGAAGAACATAGTAAGGGTTAATTTGGGAGAAAAATTTAGAGCGAAAACAATGAAGGTGAATTAAAATGAGGGTCGAAAGGGGGTTTTGAGGAAGGAGATTGGGGAGAGTAGAACTACCCCCAAATCGGTGCTAAATATGGAAAGATTAATAGAGAAAGCTAAGGAAGATGTGGAGTGTTTGGGGTTTCTGCCACCAATAAAGAGCAAGCCAATTAAAATAGAAGATGGAAAACCCTCAAATATAAAAAGGAAGGAAAATGACTGTCCTTGGGGGGAAGGAGAATGGAAGCGGAGGAAGTGAATAAATGAAGTGAACTGCTAGTGGAGGATGAGTCAGAAGTAAAATTCTACGACCCGGTTAAAGTGGAATGGATGGAGATGGGAGAGATCACGTTGGATGAAGTCGAAGAAAGCTCTAAACAATAGTGTATGGTAATTGTATACAAAACTCTAGGTAGTAACCCTCCATTCAAGGTAATAGAAGGTTTTTTTTACAGAGTATGGGGTAAGAAAATATACAAAGTACGGATGATGAATAAGAGTGTGTTTATGGTGAAATGTTTGAACATAGATGTCAAAGATGAAATTGTTAAAGCTGGTACTTTTTTGTGTGGAAAACCAATTGTTGTTAAAGCCTGGACGCCTGACTTTGATTACTCTAAGCCTAGTATAATTCCGGTTTGGATAAGGTTGCCTTAACTACCTGTGGTTTATTGGAATCCTGAACTGATAAGCAAAATCATTAGTCCAATAAGGATTCCCATTTGTTTGGACAATGCAAATTTGATGAAGGAGATGTTAGCCTTTGCAAGAGTGAAAGTTGACATGGAAATATGTGATAAATTGCCTGATAAATTTTGTATCTGAATGAACACAAGGTGATTATGCAACAAAAATTGAAGTTCAAGTAAAAGCCTATTAAATGTTGTACTTATAATCTGTTGGGGTATTGTAAGGAGGATTGTAGAAGTAAAACTGATGCAAAAAAAGAAGGGATCCAGAAATGGAAGGTAAATATATCTTTTAAACAGATTGAGAAGGAATCTGAGATGGAAATTTCAAAAATGGTTATGATATCTGAAGTTGATTCTGGGGGTAACAGTGAAGCAAGACAAGAAAAAAAATGTTAGCAGTATTCAGAACTTTAGGTAAAGTAGTAAGGGTACATAACAAAAACAATTTGATGTTAATGGAGGGTAGCATAGAGCTAGGCAAAGCAGAAATGGATCTGAACATGGAAATTCATGTGGAATTGATAGAAGGTATGGAAACGGGAGAAGCTTGGAGGAAAGTGTGAATTTGAAACATAAATCTCCTGATGGATTGTAACTGGATGGTCTGGAATGTTAGAGGGTTGAATAAAGTCAACAAGCATAGTAAAATCCAAAAATTATGTTTACAGGAAAAAAATTGGTTTGCTATGTTTACTAGAAAGAAAAATTAGAAAAGAAAAAGAAAAGAAAAGGAGGTTTGGAAGAGCATTGGACTTGGATGGGATATGACTACAAACTCCGATGCTACAACAGGTGGAAGAATATGGGTATTGTGGAAAGGGGAAATGTTTAATATAAAAATCCCATCAAAAGGTGAGCAGTGGATAGATATGGAGAGTCAATCAAAGGGAGTTTATGGCTATTTTTGTACAGTTATTTATGGGTATAATACTGGGTTAAAAAGAAAAGGAATATGGCAATTTCTTAAAGATATTGGGCACAGAAGAAAGGCTTGGTTAAATGTGGGGGATTTCAATTCTCCTTTGGAGTATAATGACAGAACATGAGGTGTTTTAGTGGAGACAAGGAGCTGGTGGATTTTCAAAAACACAGTGGAGGAACTGGAATTACAGGATATAAAAACCATAGGTAACTTGTACACATGGAGTAATAGAAGGGAATGGTTGGAAAGAGTTGTGAGCAGGTTGAATAGAGGTTTAATCAACAAGTTGTGGTTGAATGAGTTGAGTAGAGTTTTATGTGAAATCAGAATGGAACCTATGTCGGACCATTTACCTTTAATGATAAGATTTGATGCAAATATGGCTAAATTCAGAAAGCCGTTCAACTACTTAAATATGTACTCTTTGTCAGACCAGTTTGAAGGTATTATAAAGTAAATTTGGAAGACTAAGGAGATAAAAACCTTGGCTGGTTTGAAAGGGAAAGCTCTGGAAAAGCCTTTGTCTATGCTTAATAAAAAGGAAGTTTGGGGTGATTGGAGAAAAAGTAGAAATCAAAATGAAAGAATGGAGGCAAGAACAAGAGGTTATAAACCAAGATCCTAAATCTGTTAACACTCAGATGAAGGAACACATTGTTAGAAAAGAGTTTGAAATTTTGCATGAAGCTGAATACGGATTGCTATAGCAAAAGGCAAAAATGGGATGGTTATGTGAAGGGGATAATCCAACAAAGTTATTCTATGAAGCTGTGAAAACAAGACAGTACAAGAAAAATATTGTTGCTCTAAATGTGGATGGGAAATGCCTCACTGGCCATATTGAGATAGAGATGGTGCTAGTTAAGCACTTTAAATCAGTATTGGGGAGCATTTCGAAAGTTGAGAAGCTGGATAATGAGGTTTCCAAGTATGGGAATATACTGAGTATAGATCAGCATGCAAAGTTAATAACTCCAGTTGGATCAGAGGAAATCATGGCAGCTTTAAAGAGGAAGAATGGCTTCACACGCCAATGTTTTCTAAAGAAACATGGAGTATATTGGGAGAAGATGTAATAAATGTTGTAAATAGTTTCTTTGAGGGGGAGGAGATACCAAAAACTTTAGCAAATCTGTTATAGCTCTACTACCAAAAGTGGCTAGACCTCAGGTTCCTTATGACTTTTGTCCTATATCATGTTGCTCTGTGATATATAAGGTGATTACAAAAGTAATTTGTGTTGGATTGAGATTTTTCTTCCATTTATTATTAGTGCTAATCATAGTGCTTTTATAAAAGAAAGATATATTGGCCATAATTTATTACCTGCCCATGGGTTGCTTCATGGATACAGGAATGAAAACATGAAACTGAGTTGCATGTTACAATTGGATATTAGTAAGGCATTTGATAGCATCAGTTGGGATTTCTTAAAATTTCCATATGCTTTGAAATTTTCTGAGAAGTTGATTGAATGGATAATGAGGTGTATTAATGGGTCTAGTTTTTGCTTATCTATAAATGATAAATACTCAGAGGAATTTGATGCAAAAAGGGGGTAAAACTGGGGGACCCCATGTCACCATTGCTGTTTGTGATTTTTATGTAATACTTATCCATGCTGTCTGGTAGAGCATTTGAAAAATAGAACATTGAATTTCACTAGAGGTGTAGTAAGGCAGGAGTCCATTCTCTGATGTTTGCTGATGCTCTTCTTGTTTTTTGTGGGGTTAATAGAAGGTCTGTGGAAGGATTGAAACAAGTACTGTGTGAATTTCAAAAAAAAATTCCTGGGCTGAGTGTTAATTATGAAAAATCAAAAGTTGTGTTTTCTAAAATGGATGAAGGGGAGCAACTCATTCTGGCTTCGGTTTAAAGGTTGTAGGGTGATTTTCCATAAAATATTTGAGTTTTCCTTTGTCTACTGTTAGATGGGATAAAGATGATAGTGAAAATCTTGTTGAAAAGGTAAGACAAAAGATTAAAGGCTGGAATGCAAGAAATTTGTCTCAAGCAAAAAAGATACATATGATTAATTCTGTATCGTTGAAAATTACTGGATATTGATGACGATTTCTAAGAGAGCTAATGGTGGAAGTGTGAAAATTTATTGCAACTATCTTTGGGGCAGGGAAGAAGATCATAAAGGTTTTACTGCAGCATTATGGGGAGAAGCAGAGGGAAAAATATGGTGGAATGGGAATTAGAGATCCAACTCTTTGGACTTTGGCTACTATGCGTCAGCATCATGGGATATTGATAGGAATAAAGACATACTGTGGGTAAGATGGTTAAATACAAATTATATGAAAGGTAAAACTTTGAGTGATTGTAAACAAAATGACTCACAGAGCTGGACATGGAGAACTTTGTTGAACCTCATGTAAAAGGTTGCCAATATATTGGGCTTAGAGTTTGTATTGTGGTGTAATAGTGTTTGTATATTGGGCTTAGAGTGATGACCCAAATGGTGACTTGTTTTGGTTTAATTTTAATAAAGAGCAATCTTATATTAAAAAACATATATAAGTATAAATTAAATCACATGATCAAATCGGCTAAAAATAGATAAAAGTATTTTCATGACTTATTGTCATATATAATTCATATAAAAAATAATTAATAGAAAATATGTATTTCATCATCTTTACTTTATTAATATGTTGTATGTGATTAAAAAATGCAATTATATTTATAATTTTTCATGAATTTTTTATTTACAAATTTTCATTTTTACATATTTTTCAGTTCATATATATAGATATATATTTTAAATATATGTAAATCACATTATGATAGATTGATTTAAAATATGTTGTTCATCATATGTAGTTTATTTAATATAAAAATGTGCTAATAATGATGTTAAAACAATCACATTCGTAAATCTTTTAAGAATGGACATCCTAGAGGATATTTTTTTAAAATGTAAATCCAAAATATTACATAATGAACGATATCCACCAACACATAAAATATTCTAATAAAAAAGTTAAAATTTAAAATTCGAACATTAATTATTCAACATCATGAACCATATTACACCTAAATATCACCATCACCATCAAAATTATCAGAACCAAGTAAAAACATCACATATTGCCTTTTCATCTGAGTAGGGCAGTTGTAAAATATTCAATTTGTTTCGCTGAGCTCTATAATATAATAATATATAATAAAAATATTAAATTATTATTTATAATACAAAATAATAAATTAAAATATTTCTATAAAAAATAATATATATATATATATATAAATATTGTAAGACTCTAATTATTGTACTCCCTCTATCCCAGATTAATATTATACTCCCTCCGTCCCAAATTAAATTGCATAGAATTTTTTTCATGGTCTCAAACACAGATGTTTGACCGTTAATACATTTAACTAATTATAATATTGGTAAACAAAAAGTTACTTTTTAGAAAATACTTGTTATGACGAATCCAAAGATATAACATGAAAAATATTATTGTTTATATATATATATATTCAAATATGTAGTCAAAGTTTTCTTAATTTGACTGAATATTTGATTTTGTGCAATTTAATATGGGATGGATGGAGTATTATAAAGTGATAACAATGAACTCTTTTTAGTGAGTGGGTTGTGGGTCTCTCGACAGACGGTCTGTCCATAAATTTATAGATATGTCACTTATTATTTACCTTATACACATCACTGTTAAAATAAATACTAAATTTTGAAAATATTTTTTAATATTTAATATTTAATATTTTTATATTTTCACATTCAAATACATATTGTTGAGTCCGTCTCTTGAAAGACGGTCTTTCCATAAGTTATGGAAAGACCAAGATTTAAACTGTTGTATTAATCGGTTCATAACCTATCACTCCTAAATGTTGCATAATAAAATTTTAATATTGCAACTAAAACCTTTTACCTTTCTATAATTTCAAT
>JAULKK010011060.1:0-10222 GCA_032355705.1 Rubia peregrina
CAGTCTAAAAAATGAACATTTCTTCCAACTACCTTCAACAACGGCTTTTCTCTTCCACTTCCCAAAATCAATAGGAAAGTTCCCGACCCTCTCAAATACCTCGGCACCCGATAATAGAATCGGTGGTCCTCTGTCCTCCATTTCTCCATTAAACCACTGCCTCGCTGATCGCCATGGGTGACCCTCGGGAATAAAACGCATGTGCCCTCGATAAACAGTTTTACATCCATGCTTCAATTGAGTAAAACATGTTTTCTACTCACAAATATGGCATGCATAGTTCCCCTTCACCGAGTATCCGGACATATTTCTATATGCAGGAAAATTATTTATGGTGCAAAACAATAATGCCTTTAACGTAAAAGTATCATCCACACTACCATCGTACGTACATACACCATTTTTGGAGAAAAAAATTCAGTCAATCATCAATAAGAGGAGAAAGGAGAAGATCTATATCACTACCGGGTTGCTTGGGCCCAGAAATCATCAACGATAGTAACATGTTCTTATGTTTCATCAGCGTCTTCCTTGCATGCAAAAAAATTTCTTCAGCCGTGGTATGATTGGGAGATACCACAAAACTTTAGCCAGCATCTTCTTTTTCGATCCACATCCCACTTATGCTCCCACATCTATGTCACCCCACTTCATCTCGTACCTTGACTCACCGCAAACTAGACAATTTTCTAGTAACTCATCATCATTTCCCTGATGCAACATAAAATCATTCGGCCATGTGTGAATTTTTTCCAATTCAAGTCTCATTGGACAAAGAATCATTTTCCCTGCATACGATCTATCAAGCATAAGATTACCCTCGGGAAGAAATTCCCTAATTAATTCAAGTTTCCTCATCATCCCTTTATCCATCCATCCAAATTTGTCCTTCAAGTTCATAATTTTAAAAGTCGCACTCAAATCGAATGTTTTGAGCCATTATACAATGTCATTCTTTTGTCATTATGTAAGACTTCTAGAACATCTAGTTTCCCGTGAATCCCTCTAGGGACATTCTCTACCATCTCATCAAATACATCGCCACTGTGTAAATTACCATATCTCTTTCTATTCCTATGTTCAATGCTCGCAACCTCCTCGTGCCACACCCAATTAGTGTAATTAGTATTATACCCACAAGTAATTGGATGTTCACGTAACTTCTTTCTCCCCAGAAATGCATCATTTTACAATCTCTACATGGGCATTGTGCACGCACCACACCATTCTTCGATGCATGTTCAAACGCCAACACAAGAAAAGATTCAATTAAAGAAATGTAAATGGGCAAATTCCTGTGATTGTTACCAATAAGTATAATACAATCCATTGCAAACACCCTACATGGAAATGGCATAAATTAGTGGAGTGAACCAAATGAACACAAAACCATCCCAACCCTTCACCTTTCATACAAAAAATTGCCCAAAATATCACATAAACCCTAACCCATACATTTAACACATTTCAACTATTTTATTTAATACATGTAATGAAAAAATTAACATCACACATACCTTTCCCAATTAGTTCATCATCAAGTCTCAAATTGTGCTAGGTTTCAAATTCATTTCTTTTCCCAAATAATAAAATCGTATAAAAATAGCTGAAAGTTGACCCACCTTTAGTTCAGAGCTCGAGACTAATGTGGACCCTCTACCTTAATTTACTACACATTTTTGAGTACGTAACATAGTCCAGAACAAGTTCCGAGTGAGGAACTTTATTCATCCCTTCAGTAATGGTTTAACCCGGTCTTCCAAGTCCGTAACAATCATCAGACCTAACGTTTCGGTATCGAAACTTCGGACCAACAAAGACACCCGTGCATAACCACCTTTGAAACTGATCGACTAAAGCCGGTTTTTAATAGAACCACCTTTAATTGGGACATTTAAAGGCGGTTCTATTAACAACCGTCTTTCTCAAATATTGAACCGTCTTCTAACTCAAGGGAAGTCTGATTGAAGCCAGTTTCGAGCTCGGAACGTCTTCCCAAAGACGGTTACTCAGAAATCGGACGAAATTGGCTTCTATGTGGTGACTTTAATGAGCCATCTTCCACTGGTGGTTAAGTAGATCAATAATGAAATTTTTTATTTTAATAATTTTTAGGGTTAAATTATAACTATTTTATTCATTGCGATGCATTTAAAAATCAAAATTATAAGAACCTCGTTATAATAAATAAAAATAAACACCCGATCACTGCATTAATTCGTTACATCAATTATAAAATACTTTGTTTAATGATTAGTCAGGCTAAAATAACATTTTATTATTATACTATTTTGCGTTCCATGTTATATTCCCAGTTGTACACTGTACATATAATTGCTTGAATTCCATATAAATTAACAAATAAACTTATTTTTATCTTTTAAAATATACATGAAATTACAGTATCACTTAAGTATATGACATTTTTGGGTACCGTGAGTATTGTATCCTCATAAATGTTATGTGTATTTCAAATTACAAAAATGTGCATTTCTATATGTGATATTTTGTATTAATGTAATTTAATTGTGATTACTATATAAGAAAAAAAATCTCCCGTTAGCTCGACTAATGGTGAGAAAAATTATGAAAAATCTCGTTTCAATAACTTTAGAGTCAAACTATAATTATTTATACATTACAAAGTTATTTTAAGTTTTAGGAATCTCTTTGCCATAAATAAAGCCAAACATCAAATCACCCCATCAGTTACATCGATTATAAAATGACACCGTCTAACAATTAGTCGGTCTAAACTAAAATTTGTGATATATAAATATTAAAGAGAAAAGTGCATATATAACCTACATAATTCACATAAGTGCAAATATAACCTTATGACAATTGAAAGTGCAAATATAACCCTAGATAGTAAATGTAAGTGCATATGTACCCACTCCGGAAGATTTAGGCTGGAAATCAATGAAAAGACTATTTTACCCTTTGAAAAAACAAGAAAACAAAATGTCTATAATACCCCTAAACCCTAATTTTCCTGACTCCTTCTCTTTCTTTTATCCTTTTTTCTTCTCCGCCGTTCATTTCCTTCTCCACTTGTTCTTTTCCTTCTCCGTCATTCTTTGATGCCATTTGGTGGTGATGAGGCGGGTGATGGGGCAGCTTCGGTTTGGGTGTGGTGTGGTGGTTTGGGTGTAGGTGTGATAGAGTGGTTGTAGGAGAGAGGAACGAGCGGAGGTGCTGGGCAGTGGTTTGGTTAGGCTGGTTGGTGGCGTTGCGGTGAGGTGATTGGTGGAGTAAGGTGGCTCGTGTGGTGACGGTGGGTGGGACTAGCTAGGGATAGAAATGGGTGACACAGATAGGGTTCGACGATGGTGCTTTAATCGGGGGATTTAGAAGGATGGGGGATTGAGACTCTGGGAAGTGGTGGTGCATCGCTTTGATGGGTTGTGATGAGGATGTTTTGATGGGAAGAGCAGGACAATGGTGGTGGGTTTAGGGGTGGTGATAGTGTGGGAGGTTTTGAGATCTAGAGTTTATGAGTGTCAGATTGGAGTGGCGTCAGAGGAGGTGGCATGGCAGAGCGACAGAGGAGGTGCGACAGAGGTGGTGAAAGTGGCAGGGGAGGAGGTGGCAATGGAGGTGTTGAACGTGGTGGCAACGATGGAGGTCGCATGATGGAGCGACAGAGGTGGCGGAAGTGGTGGAGAAGTGGCGGAAGTGGTGGTGGAGGTGGAGTGGCACCGGAGGTGGTGGAGAAATGGTGATGGTGGCATAACAGTGGTGAGGCATAATAGTTTTTTTATTTGGCCCACAGAGCATTTTGATCATTTTCGGTCAGTCAATGACAAAAATGGCCAGTCAATGCCGGAATATACTTCAAAGGATTATATTTGCACTTTCATTAAGTAGTTAAGGTTGTTTTTGTAGTGAAAATTATATGCAGGTTATATATGCACTTATTCAAGTAGGTAGAATTATATTTGTATATATCTCAATATTTAATGCACAAATGATAATGTAAAAAATCACATCTTATATATTTACTATCATATTCATAGTAGATAGATATAAGAATTGTACTTTTAATTATTATCACGAAATACTGTATTATTGTTATTGATTGAGTAAATTGACATACTGTGGTCGGGTATCTGTAATTTGTAACGGCTCACCTAGTAGACATGTATGGATGCGACTAGCAATAAAAAAAATAAGGTCAGTTTCGAATGACATTTTGGCGCTGTTTTTGTTCCCTCCTTATTTCTGTACTGTTCAAATTCTGATTATGGCAATCTTCTTCATTTGCATCAACATTTGCAGAGGCGAACAGATTTCTGTGTGCGGCTGAGTTCTGCGCTCGTGTGCGGGTGAACTCGTAAAAACGCACAAAATAAGTTCTCCCTTACCTTCCGGCCAGCTCCTAATCCTCCACCACCACCACCCCCACCTCCTATTCCGCCGCCCATAGCAGCACCGCCACCATAACCTCCCACATCATACCACTGAAAGGTATCATCTTTCCTTTCTCATTTTCGATTTCACTCTATTAAATTTCAATTAGGGTTATTTTAATTAGGCCCGGTCCAGTTGAGCTTATTTGGTGTTGAATTTAATTTATTAGTGCTGAATTTTATTTATCTATGCTACATTTAGTTTTTTGTGCTGAATTTAATTTATTTGTGCTAGATTGAGTTTATTGTTACTGAATTGAATTTTTGGTAGTTTATTTTTTCAAAAAAATGAAAAGAATGACTCCCAAAATGATGGTGTACTCGTAACCTATTCTATTTTTAGAATTATTACTCAAATAAATATTTATTTATTATTTTTTTCTTTCAATGTTGACTTTATTTGTGCTGAATTTAGTTTATTTGTGCTGAATTTGGTTTAGTAGTGCTGAATTTAGTTTAATGGTGCCGAAATCAGTACTACTAACTATTATAGAAGGGAAGGCTGCCTTCCCCTTGGGACAATCAATAGCTTTGATTTTTTAATCTCGTGCAAGTTAAGTTGTGGTTGTGTTGGCTGCAAGCGGACCGTAGGCGCTTTCTTTAGGTGTGTGTTGATCTCGCTTCGTGTAATGCTCTATGTATGATAGAGGTGGTGTGGTGATTGACCTCAATGCTAATGGCCCGAGGGCAGGGCTTAGTTGTAGTATTATTCTTGTACAATAATTTCCCCAATTTATTCTACAGTATATAGTGTACTTATATGTTGTCTTGACATGCATTTGGCTCCTCATTATTTCAGGTAGAAGGGACTAATCTTTCTTGATTTGTGTTGATTTTCAACTATTTGTGCTGATAATCTTTTACCTTTTATTATTTGATTAGTGTTTCATAAGGCTTCTGCGAAGATGCTGGTGATAAATCTCTCTTTATTGATTTATTTGACAAGTTTTTCCGAATACTTGTTTTAGTAACTAGGTGATTTGATGATTAAGGTGCAGATGGAGCCCTCGGAGAGTTGGATTGAGACAGTCTGTGGTGGTAAACCCAAACTCACCGTTCCTGTTGGCCCTCGCTTTCAGACTGAAGTGCCGGCTCTCGTGATGTCTCAAGCCGAATACCTTGAGCAAACTTCTGACTCCACAAGGCTTGTAGGGACTGAAGTATGGCCTGCTGGCGCAGATGATCACATCGATGATGATTTGATCGGGAAAGGAAGGCCCAAGGGGTCTTGCTTTTGTAAGATTCCCGAATCCATTGAGTGTAGCAATAAGCACACGAGGGAGAAGAAAGTCCAGCTGAACTCAGATCTTGGTGGTGCATTTGGGACTTGGAAGTTCGGTGACATGGGTGAAGATGTTTCCGAGCTTTGGACTGAGGAAGATCAGAGGAAGTTCCAGGACATTGTTAAAAATCAAGACAAGAAAATTGGTCCGAGTTTCATCCATTCAGCTCTCCAGGAGTTCCCTTCCAAGAGCAGGGAGAACATAATTAACTACTACTTCAATGTGCACATTCCACAGAAAATGAGGAAGCAAAGCAAGTTAGGGGTTTCAAGGATTGACACGGACGATGAATCGGAAGAGGATGTCCGTCCTCCTCCCAAAGGATCGCGTAAGCGGTCGCTGAAAACTTACTTGAAGGGCTGATGGTGATTCAGTAGTTTGGTGCTGTGTTTAGACTACAATGATATTCGCATTACTTTAAAGGAAAAGGCATACTTATGTAACTTGAATTTCAGATTCTATAGGTTTCCTAATTTTTTTATTTTCATATGTTTAAGTTGTATGCAAAAAAAGGCAGCAACTTCATGAAAGATTTATCTGCTTGTCTGTATACCTATTATCAATGATTTGAGTGGCTGTAAACTTTGATTTAGTGAGAAATAGGAAAGATTTTGAACTTTCAGGTGCTGGAAAGTTCAAGTGTGGCAATCATGCTCGACTCCTATGGACTTTTAAGCTGAGATGCAAACCAATATCAAACTCAAAATAGTGTAAGAAACTTTCTTTTATGACTCTATCCCAGTTCTGGATTTAGAGGTAGAATGCATGTTTAGATGACGGGAGATCCATTTACTGTCATTGAGCTGTTGATTGCATGCTTTCATGTATACATATGACAAGATCAGGACATATGTGTTTGATAATGATGGAAAAGGCTTGATGAAAGCATTTACGTATAATGTCATTCTTTGTAAAATGTAGATTCATGATTGCAATCTGATTCAAAATGTGATGAAAACCCGTTGAGGGAAGAAAGAAAAGTTCTTCCAGAAAACCATTTGAAACCTGTGTTTTCTGATGTCATACTCTTTCTTTTTTGTGTTCTTGGATTCAGTACTAAGTAATGCATGGGAATTGGATTTTATTATATTGTAACAGCTACCAAGGATGGAAATCGAAATCTTTTTGATGTATTCTCATTCAAGTTCATGTCTTGTAAGTTCCATATCCAGCTTCATTTAGACTGCTGAGTTGAGGTATAAAACTAAAGGACAATTAATACTTGTCTCAATAACCTTTCGAAAGAAATGTGTTAATCAGCTAGCAATAATGATGCACATATAGGTTATCTGTAAAGACTATTAAACTGGATTACAAAACTTCTACCCCTATTAGTACCTAGTATTAGTATTTCCATTACTTTTAAAGTCATAAATTTTAAAAACTTTTTGTGACAGCAACAGCTAAGAATGGAAAGAGAATCCATTTCCTGGTTAAGGTTTCATTTAGATATCTAGGAGATGAAGCAAAGAGCTGGTTAGATACTACATACTTGTCTTAAGCAGCAAATCTTAGCATCTCAGTTTTTGCCTCCCAACCAGCTTTGTAAATTGATTCGGTCTGGTGTTTTCCGAATCTAAGTTATGTTTCATCTGGACTGAAGTTGTTCTGCAGCTGTCAGAGTTTGACTAAACCTGGAAGAAACACATAGGATGCACATGTAACAATGGATAATGAAGCAATGGTGCTCGATTCCTGTGGACTTCAAGCAGAGATGCAAACTAGGATCAAACTCGAAAAACTGTAAGAAACTCTCTTGTGACTCTATCCCGGTTAATTCATGTTTAGATGGCACACGATTCATTTTAATGTCATTGAGCTGTTGAATGCACGCTTTCATTTATACAGATGACAAGATCAGGATATATAAGGGTACATCACAATCTTTTTTGCTCATATGCATTTGGTTGATGATGGAAAAGGCTTGAACAAAGGATTCATCCATAATTTCATTTTAGAAAAAGTATAGATTCATTATTGACACGTTATTTCTAAGGCGATTCAAAAACATTGAGAGAGAAAGAAAAGGCTTTCAGAAAACCATTTAAACCCGCTTATTATGCATTGCCATGCATTTTTTCTTTTTCGAGTTCATTGATTAAGTACTAGCTAATGTTATTTGGTTGTTTTCTCAGAACTGTTACATAGTTATAGACTAGATGATAGCGTAAAAGGAGAAAACTCAACACCCTTCTGTAACTGGAAGTTCAGATTTTATGAAGTTCCCATGTTTCAACTTTATTTATGCTGTTCACGACAAAGACTGCAACTAAAATTCATAGTATCTTATAGGACCTATGTTTCAATGTTTGCAAGAAGGCCAGGCACAGGATTACCAATTCAGGTTCGATATATGCCCGTACCTGAAGTTTTGAAACATCTTCTTGAGCTAAAGGAGTCTGTATGCCTACATTTGGATTTCTTGTAGACTTTTGAAAATGACATTTATAACTTCAGTACCCTTTTTAAGAGGAAAATAACTGAACTAATGGGAATGAACAAGTAAAGTGCCTTTGTAATTTGTTGCAATCACCAATGAAAATTACAAATGTAACAGTCTCATTACTGACAGTGGAATTCTTTGACAGAACTTTTGCTGTGTTTCAATAGGTATACCATGGTTTGAATGCCCATACGTCGTCAAGTTCTCTGAGGTAGGATCAAATGAAGGTTACAATACCTAGCATGTCAGTAACCATAATTCGCTTTGTGTTTTAGACGATATCAGCAATGAAAGATGGAAATAGAAAAAAAAATTCCCCAGTTTGATAGGGCTATTGTCATTTAAGATTTTGCCTTATAAGTTCCATTGCAAATTTCATTTAGACTGTTGGGAGATAAGGCTAAGGACTAGTGAGATACAATTGCCATAATAAGCTTCCAAAGAAATGTGTTACACGTTACTACTATTAGCTATCAATGAATCAGTGATGATGTATATATAGATTATCTGTTTGTTTTTGGCTATCCAAACTGGATTATAACTCAAATATCTCAATCCAATTAAATATACTTCCGGTACGAACAGAAACAGAAAATTCTTGGTATTTTTGGATAGAAATGCATTTCTCTATATTAACCCTTTTTATTTCTTTATCGTCCTCCAACCAAAAGGTTGCAACAGTTACAGCAAAAGTGGGATATTATTATTTTCCATAAGTTTCATGATGCTTGGACATTGATCTGAACTCCTGTATGTAATAAACTATCTCAGCAAAAAAATCTGGCAAGAACATAGGGTGCAACAATGGATGATGAAGCAATCGTGCTCAATGGACTTCGAGCAGAGATGCAAACCAGGATCACACTCGAAATGCTGAAACTTTCTTGTAAGATTCTTTCCCGGTTCTGGAAGTAAAGATAGAATGCATGCATGTTTAGATGACGCGAGATTCATTTTACTGTCATCGAGCTCTTGAATGCATGCATGTTTTGATGGAGGAATGTCTGCTCTCTGGGACTCAATCAGGCCTGAGTAGTGAGGTGAGATCTTCTTGATTTTTAGTTGAGCTTCTGCTCTATGTTCATCCTTTTTTTTTTGCTTTCTAGTGCTTCTATTTTTCCATCTTCGACTTTTTCCAGTGAGAGTTTCAGTAGTTTTGGTTTGCTTAATTTGGTGACTAAATTTTGCACTATATACTATAGGAAGGGAGATTTGATTGGAAACCCTTCATTTCTCCCAGGGATAGGTTGAGTTGATAGGCATAATCTGATCATTGGCGGTTCATTCTCAAATCATAGAAACACACAAAATTTTGCAGATATCCAAAAATATTTGTGCTTAAAGTAGTAAACCCTTTTTCTCTCAATTTTTGTTAACTCACTGAAATGAGGGGTATACTATTAGTTTCCCAAACCACATTTGCCTGCTGTTGCCACTTGAAGCACCACATTTGCCGGTAGTTTGGAGGGAAATACTCCCGACTATGCCTACTTATGAGTTTTAAAAGATTTGCGATATTGATTGACTTTTTTGGATAACAACATAATTTAGGTTAATATTAATTTTAAGAGAAAAGTGCTTTTATAACCCGAATTAATATACATCAGTGTCAATGTAACCTTTTGATAATTGAAAATGCAAATATAACCCTAGATAGTAAGTGTAAGTGCAAACGTACCTATTCCGGCAGATTTAGGTAAGGATTTGGTAAAAAAACTATTTACCCCTATGAAAATTAAGTGGACAATTTTGCCCTTAAGTACAACCGCCGCCGCTCCGCCATCGCCTCCGCAACACCAAGACCTCTCTGGCCCTCCGCCGCAGCACTATCGACTTCGCCCTCACCACACACGTTGCCAGACTCACCCTCACTACACACATCGCAAAACGCTGCCTGAGAAGAACTTGGTCGTTTCCTCCTCCTTCAACCACCGCACCCTACCACCACACACTGTAACAGCCACCTCGCCCATCACCCTACTCCATAGCACATATATTTGTGTATATTGTTGGAACAATGATAGAAAAATGGAAGAAATGAAACAAAGTTTTGGTGCTGAAAAGATACAGCTTTTCTTGTTTTT
>JAULKK010011071.1:0-10222 GCA_032355705.1 Rubia peregrina
ATGATGTGAAGAAAATGTAGGTGTTTTTTAATTTGCTGAAACGTATGAAGTAATATGATGAACACTGGATGTAACTGCATGAACACATGAAATAACATGATATTATTCGGATAGACAGTTCCGTAAAGTCTGAAATTTGGTTTTATGCAATTTGTTGGGAAAATGTAGATTTTTTTAATTTGCTAAAACGTATGAAGTAATATCATGAACACTGGATGTACTACATGAACACATGATGTAACATGATATTATTCTGATGGACAATTCCCCATGATCTAAAATTTGGCTATATGCAATTTGTTGGGAAAATGTAAGTGTTTTTAAATTCCCTGAAACGTATGAAGTAACATAGTAAATAAATGATGTAAGTGCATGAACACATGAAGTAAAAAGATTAAACTTTTTTAGATGATTCTTCAATATTTAGAATTCAAGTGCATGCATTTTTTAAGGAATATTTTAATATTTAAAATTAACTTTACCGAAAATGTAATATGTTAAATACACGTTGAAACTCAATAATTACATGATGTATTGTGATGTTGAAGGTTGGAAATTTAATTAGATGGATATTTTTTCAAAATATTTTGGTATTGAATTTTTTTCTTAAATTTCTGAAGTAATATGTTAAATACAAAATCTTACCTGATAAACAGATGAAAGATGAAGTAAAGAAGTAAAATGTATAAAATTTATGTGTAAAAATGGCTTTATACATTCATTGAGATAATTTAGGTGTTTTTAAATTTTCTTGAACTTGCAAAGTACCATGTTAAATAAATGATTCAACTGCATTAACACATTAAGTAAAATGATCGAACTTTGTAAGATGATTAGTCAATATATAGAATTAAGTTACATGCCTTTTGTTAAGAATATTTTTATGTTTTAAAATTTACTTTATCGCAAGAAGTAATATGTTAAATACGCGACGTAATTCAATAAATAAACAATCTATTGTGCCGAAAGTCTGATTTTTTGTTGAAAAAATCAATCATTCCAAGATGCTGAGAAAAACACTCAGCGGTAATTACAATGAGTGGAATTGACATCCAACCTAACTAGCCTCTAGCAGTAACTAACATATTGCAAGAAAATTTAAATTACATGCCAACCAAACTGATCGTCTGTACTATTACAGATCAGAAATCCAATAAAAAATTGTAGCATCGCCCTCGGGGATATTAACTTACTTCCTGCGAAAAACATGACCACTTGGCAAAGAGGAGCGTATCACGCATCAATATCACTGCGCCAAATAGGGATCTTCTAAAATTGTAACACCACTTGATCCAACCACGATCTATGTTGTTCAAACTGTAAACACATTGAAAAACACATGTCTGACACATATATGACGTATCCAAAATAATGGAAACCCAAAAGCAAAAGTAAAAACGAAATTATGAACACACGATCTGTAAAGCAGATCGAGAATAATACATCAACGTGAACAACTAAATCAAGCTATCATCATGAACACAACGATCTAATCAATTAGGTCTAAGAACAAAACTAATATGTGGAGATAAATCTCACACTTATTGAATAACAGAAACATAAATTAAAATAAACTGTCGTTCCCCATCTCCCCTAATGGGAAGATGGGGAAAAAGATTGAAGAAGAAGAAAAAGGCGGTGGTGGCTAGGTTTTTTGGAGGAGAACCGAAAGAATATCTGAATGTCTGAAATTTAATTAGTAGGATTTGTTATAAAAATATTTTGATATTGTACCTCTCTGTACATATTTATCAGTCACTAAATAACTGTTTATGAAGGCCGAACTAAATTGTAAAATACATGAACTAGCCAAAGAAATAGTTGATGTAATGAGTTAATGAAAGGGGACATATTTGCAGGACTAAATTTTGTCACCAATTTAAGCTACCTGTCGAAAGTTGATGTCATAGATTGCTTCACAGGTTTGTGAGAAAAATGCTATCAAAGTTTCATGATTTATACTGAAAACAGTCAAATGCATTGGGATTTGGGGGTGCAGTGTTCAACACAGAGAGGTAAAAAAATAAGGAACCATCATAGAGAAGTATTTTGTCTGCTCGAGTCAAGGAAATATAAAAGTGAAGAATGAAACACTCGACACATCTTCCATCAACAATATCATTGAAGAGGGCTATGAGAAGAAAAGAATAAAAAACAAGGAAAATGTGGTTACGAGAACATGATGCAAAGCTGGAATTCGGGTTAAATTTATTGATGGAGCCTATGAAGTTTTGCATCATATGACCTCTCACAATCATCCTTTCCCTTGATTCGAATGGAAGCATTTGCACACAAGTGAAAGGAGAATTATAAGGAAAAATGGAAAGCTATAGAAGTGATGGAAGACTTGGGATTAAAACCTAGCCATGGATTCAAGTTTATTCCTTTTGAAACTGGTGGTATTCAGAATCCAGGACACATGATTAAGGATCATCTAAACTATGTAAACATGTTGCACATGAAGGAGATCGAAGGAGGTGATGCTCAATAAGTAACTTAAAGACTGTAATAGAAGAGTACTGAAGAGGAAGATTTCTTCTTCGAAGTTAAATTGGATGATAATGGTAGGCTAAATTTTTTGTTTTGGAGAGACTGAATGATGAAGGAAGACTACTCCCTCTACAATGATCTAATAGTATTTGACACAACATATATGTATAGTTTAGATATTGTAAAATACATTTAAATGCATGACACATAAAGTGTATGATATACACACGATGTAACTTCATGAACACATGAAGTAACATATATTATTATGCTAGTAAATTGACTATTTACATTTTGTTGAGAAAATTTGGGTCTTTTTGAATTTCCCAAAATGTATTTTTTAGACACACAATGTAACAACATGAAAACATGAATATAAGTGATATAATTCTGCTTGATAATTCACCAAGGTTTAAAATTTGCATGTATGTATTTTTTGAGAAAATTTAGGTATTTTTAAATTTACTGAAACATATAAAGTAACATTTTAAATAAATGGTGTAACTGCATAAACACATGAACAAACATGATCTAACTTTGTTAAATGATTTGTCAACATACAGGACCAACAAATAAAACTTGATTTGTGCTCCAAAAGTCCGAATGAACAACCACGACAATATAGTGATCTTTTGATGTGCTTTCTTGCCGACGAGAAAGCTTCAACTTTTGAACGGCTTCTCGATGTTTTGAGAAAATCAATGGGTGGTAAAGATCCAGTAACAATATTTGCAAACCAAGATCCAGACATGGAAAAAGCAATCGAAATGGTGACCATTCTTAAATTTGATTGATCTGGACTATTTGTTTTTATATTTGTGATAAGGGTTTGAAGAGCTTGAATTCTTCTCTATTTAAAGAGGAGTTTTGGCCAAATTGTTAACACACTTTTATCAATCAAATATTTAGAATTTTGAGTTATTCTCATTATCTTCATTGCTACTTACACCTGCGGGCTATTTAAGTTTCAATATCCTTTATATTCGTACCCTGCGGGCTAGACGTTTATAGAGAAACCTTGTAAGAGTACCCCACGGGCTAGACGCTTATAAGTCTAGTTGAGTGTACCCTGTGGGCTAGACGCTGTGATTCGAGCATTTATTTTGAGTGGTACGATATTATTAAAATAAATAAATATCCGATTTTCTGCAATCCAGAGTCTTCGCAAGGAGATTCATATCACAGAGGGATGGGAAGGGTCATATGGCATATCACTAGCGAGGGCAAAGGCTACGGGAAGTCGTTCAAGTTGTGGATTGAGAGAGTGATTGAGATAGCGGAGAAGATGAAAGGTGACATATCTATGAGAGGCATACTCACCCTCCTCATAGAGCACTTACGAATCACCACTCCCCCAGGTCTTCTGCGATTGGGAAGGGGTGATTCATACCATATCACCCTGTCACAGATGCATAAGTTCCACTTGATCAAGGCCACAGTTGTGCAAGCCATGTACACTAGTTGTATAGGAAGAGCGGGATCACCTGCAAGAAGCTTCCTCATTCACAACAGACCAAATTGGAGATAGACACTCTCATTGCTGACTTAGTGATAGTGATGAATGCATTATGTCAGGATGATTTTCAACGGGAGCTCCAGGGATAGCCTCCGGCGCCAGTCCATACCGAGGATAATGCTCTTCCTTTTCATCCTGTTGCACCATCTTCTCCATAGCCACAGCCTGAGCCAGTGCAGGACGATGCAGATGATGAGCTTTCTCAGCCTCATCCAGACTTCTACGCTCGATTGATACAGACGGTTAAGGATGGTTTCCACCTCCAGGGCGAGATAAAATTGGAGCAAAAAATCTTCGTCTCACAGACCTTGATGGATATGGATGAAGTGAGTGATCTCTCATCCAGAATTTATGAGATGAAGTCACACATCGGTGGTGCCCCGGGCCCTGATCACGAGGCAGAGAGGCGTGTATAACAGCTTCAGAGGAACGTAGACTAGTTGGCTCGATATCAGCAGCGCTATCACAAAGACTTCTAAAGTGGAGTCAGTCTTCATTCTCTTCATCGCGAGTCATTTTCACTATCCACTTGATTTTTATCGTATTTTCCTTTTATGTTAACATTGAGGGCAATGTAAATTTTTAAGTATGGGGAGAGGTTTAATGACTTGAATGCTCGTAATCTTGATCTTGGATGCTTTTTGCTACTTTTGATTGGAAAAACATGAGAATATTTTGAAAATGAAGCAAAAAATAAATAGAATAAAAAGCAAACCCACTAAGTTGAAAACCCAAGAGGGATATGTAGGCAACATTGGGGACCATGATAGGTCGAAAACCCAAAAGAGAGACCTAGGTAAAAATGAGAGGCTAAATGTGGGTGAGATGTGAGCCAAAGAAATATGATGTGTGGCTAGGATGAAAACCTGAAAGGGCTCATAGACAAAAGGAGGGAAAGAGAGAAAAGAAAAGAAAAGGAAAAATTGTTACAATTCTACTCATTGGTCGGCATTGGACTCATGAGGTTGTGGTGACATATGGATGGATCAGATATTTTAACATCATAGGACCTCTTCAGGTTAGGTGACTTAGTCGAAAAACGTAGTATGGTTATGAAATTCTTGATTGTTTGTGTGCTTCTTTTTTGGGTTAATATATTGGTATGAATTGGAGTATATGCTTGAACCTCTTATATGGTTTAACTTCATTTTGTGCCATTGGACTTTGGTATTATCAATTCAGGATTTGAATATGTTTTTATGGGTAGTAGTGAATCGATAGGTGGTAGGTTTGGGTAGATTTAGGAATTGGGGTTGTGTGTGAGAAAAAATTCTCATTTAATCTTTGATTTGAGATTTATGATATTGAGAGTTTTTGTGAGGTATTTATGGGGGGAATATTAGTGTTAGGATGTGGAGATGTGAATCTCTTTATGTTCTTGAATCTTTTCTTATTCGAGGACGAATAAGGTTCAAGTGTGGGGAGGTTTGATGTGTTCACTTTATATGATTATTTTGGGCATTTTTGGACTCACTTTTGTAGTCTTTTGTGCTCAACATCCTCCATTTTGCCTTGTAGTTTTCTCTTTGCTTTCAATATTATTTCACTTTGGATTATGTTTAGATTGATTATGATTATTAGTAATAGATTTTAGTAGCTAAGCTAATCTCTTGGGAGCAATTGATTAAACCTTCCAAACACATATAGTGAGAATTTCTATTTCACTCATTTCTTGAAACATTTATCACTTAGAATATATTGTGTCATTCATGTGTATGTTTACATCATTTGTGCTATGAGTTGTTTGAGAATATGAAGTTTTTGTATGATTAAGTGTTAGGAGGTTACATATGTGCACAATCTCTTAGCTCTTTCACATGAAAATTTGAGAACATGGAATTAGAACTTCTTGTTGTGTGATGTGATGTTAATCTTGCTAGATGAGTGTGCTAATGTGGTTTGTTATCATATTTGTCCTAAGGTAGCAATAAAAGGTTGAATCTTGAATGTTGATTGTTCTAGATAAAACTTAGTAAATGCTTTGTTTGATTAAATGGCTAGGCATTTTGTAGAATGCTTGTAGTTGTTATCAAAATATATGACCCTTTGTGTGTAATTTCATGATGAAATACTCTTAGGCGTTGTTTGTCTAAAGTGATCACTAATGAGGTTTGCAAATAGTCGTTGATTATTTTTGTGAATTACTCTTAAGAAGGAATGAATTTTATCTTCTAAATGGAAGTGATAGCATTCACCATAGGTAATGAATGTGATTGAATGAATGAATTATTCTATGATCTATAAGAAGTTTTGAAGTAGGAATCAATTGCCCCCAAGGTTTTGCAATTGTTGATTTTATCATCTCTTTGTAGCTTGTTGCATGTTTAGCTTAATCTCTAGTTTATGATAGTTTCTTTATCTTTTAATTTCATAACTTAAAAAAACCAACCATACCCCCCTCCGCTTTACTTTCTTTTTTATATATACGTTTATCTATGGCTTTATCCATATTATATGCATGAACTCCTAGAAAAATTTCTCTTCTTCGTTAACGACCCCGATTTGCCACTATCTATTTAATTGTATTTAGAAAACACTTGAGAACTATAAATTATAACTTTAAGAGGTACGACGATGACTTCCCCATACGATAGACCTCCGGAACCAAGACATTGCCATTTACATGCCTTACCTTACATGAGCACAATTTCAGGAAAACATCACACTTCACAGTCAGCACTTAGGCCTAGGTTTTCCATTGAACGTCATTAACAAACTGCAGGAACCAATTGCTTTATATGACCACAATGATAAAATGATATCTTCTGGTATGTTCTCTATCAAAATTTCATTCCAATTGGTTAGACAAAAAAATGCAGCTGTAAGTTTGGACAAGGGTATGGTCTCCTCCACTCATTCCTCCAAAGATTTCATTTCTTGTGCGGTTGAACAACTGCATACCTTTCTTAGAAACTATGAACATAATGGGTATTGTTTCAATGCAAAATTCCCTTACTGTCAGTCAATGGATACTATGAACCCTTGCTTTAACTTATTCTATGTAGCAAGATCTCTGTGGAATTGTGTGTTTGGTATGTTGGAAATCAGACCCGGAAATAATGTGCATACTTTTTAAATATAAATTATCTTATATGTGGTCTTATCCTAGCAAGACTAAAACCAAGATGAATATCATCTCTGTTGCCACCTCAGTCACTTGTTGGTTAATTTGAAAGTCTAGGTGTAGCTTCTTAAATGATAATAAGCCACTAAACATACCTGGAATGAAGAAGGAATTAGTTCTTCTAACTGACATTTTCAAAGTCCACCCATAAATAAGGACTGAAGACTGCTACATGTTTAACCAGATAGGAGTGATGTCAATTTTTAGGCATAAACAACCTAAACAGATTAAGGCTCATAAATGGAACACACACACACCCCACCAATATTTGCTACAGGCTTAATACTGATGCATTCCTCTCCAATATCTCTCTCACTTCTGCTGGTATAATTGCTAGAACAACATATGGTAACCCAGTTCTTACAGCATTCAAAGATCTGGATGATTGTGAATGAGTCTTAGAGGCTGAAACACTTTCCTTACTTGAAGGTATCAAATTATATGTTCAACATGACTACTTCCCTCTCATTGCTGAACCTTACTCATTGCAGGCCATCAACGTTCTCACAAACTACACAAAGGCACCATGGAAGGTTCAGAGATCCATTTGGGATATTCATAAAGTGGTTAGAGATAGACAGATCATTTGGAAACATGCTTATAGGCAACAAAATAATGTCGCACATATACTGGCAAGTGCTCCAGTTTCTCTCTCCTCGCATTACCATATTGCAAGCAAATGAGCTCTCAAAATCCTTAACAACAGCAATCAGAGTAGATAAATTGGGACTCCCATCGTTCAGAATCCATTAGGCCACGATACACACGGCCGCACTATTATTGTATTTGCAATCTAAAATTACCTATTCAAACTCCAGTTTAATGAGGTAATTAGGGGTTGCAACTTTTGCATAATCATAGATAGCTCAATGCTTCGGTTGTAAAAACTCTATTGGGGCTCATTTGTACTCCCTCCGTTCAGCTAAGTTTGACACACTTTTCAGTCAACTTTCTCAAGCCACGTTTGACCATAAATTTCATGTAACATATAAGTAGTAATATTATCAGGTAAGATATCGTTGAATTATACGTAACATGTACTTTTCGAACATTAAAATTTTACATGATATTAACATACGCATCAAAGGTTATTAATGGTCAAACATACCTTGAAAAAAACAGACTAAAAAGTGTGTCAAACATTAATGACGAAGGGAGTACTAAATCTTCCATAGCTACAACTCGCAATACATATAGCATATCACTGTATCTACTCAATCTTCCAAACGCAATTGTACCATTCCATTGAAAGGCTAGCATTCAAATTTCTCCAACGTGGCTCGCTAAGATACACTGCGTCGGGGTTGCTCTAAAATAGTTACACATATATTGAAGTGCGTAGTGAGATGGAGAACAGTGGTTCGATAAGGTTGAAAGTTTTAATTGTGTATTCGCCATGAGTGGTTCGTCTATCAGCTAGGTACAAAAATAGAAGACAAAGTCTTGTGCGAGACTGTCTCACAACGAGACCGAGAATTAATGTGTAATTTTATAAATTTTAATTAGAGATGAGATTCCAAATATAATTTAAGAAAGTTTGGAAGATAAAGGAGAGATATAGGTGCAAATACCCTTCTTAAAGGGTGTCGAGCATAAATAATTTAGAAATTAATGATTCATGGTCATAAAAATCTCGTGGGTCAAGAATCTAGGTTGAAGAAATTTGTAGATCAATTTTTTTCCTCATCTCCGCGCAATGCGCGGGTTTTTACTATCCTACTTGATATTTCATTTTCATCTATTGATGTTTCAACGAAACCTTGTGATGTTTTTTCATTTACTTTTTTCACTAAAATCATGTGTTTTAAAGTTAAATTGTAATCTTTTATGTAAATCTTGTGTTTGCATATTAATTTTTTAATACTTTATACTCCCTCTATTTCATTGGATGTGGAACACTTTCCTTATTTGGTTGTTTTTGTGAATTTGACACATTTTTCTTTTTTGCAAGTTTTTTTCAATTTCATCTACTCATTCTATTTTTTCTTTATAAATTTAATTTCATCTACCTAAATCCAAGCACTTAAAGTTATGGTGTCACATCCGATGAAACTGAGGCAGTACGTACATATTGACTAGTTAGTGATATTTATTATATTAAATTTATAATTTATTCTTTCATTTTGATTGATGAGTTACTTTTTCATCGCATGCTTTTAAAATTGATATTGATGTCTTATTTTTGAAAAAAAATATTTTTATTTAGTGTATCCTTTAATGTTTCAACAATGCAAATTAGTAATTTTTAAATTTCAATACTGATTCCAATATCAGTCATATTTTAGTGCACAATATGATGTTTTAGAACACACCTTTTTTATTTAATGTTTACCTATTTTAGTTTGTTATGTTTCTTAGAGTCTCTCTTGAAAGACAGTTTTTCCATAAACCGTGGAAATACCAAGGTTTACAGTGTAAATTAGAAGAAATGAAGATAAAATTTCTGGGTTGCGTGAATCGGGTTATAAATTTTATAACTATTATACGTTGCATAATAAATTTTTAATATTGCAACTAAGACCTTTTACCTTTTTATTATTCTAATTAAACTCTGTCTTTTCATAAGCCTATGGAAAAATGGTCTTTCCCAAGACTTTGTCTGTTTCTTAATATATTTAATCATTCTCTGATGTGTATTAATATTTTTATTTTATATGATGTTTAATTATTCAAATGTGAGTTTTAATTGTTTGCAGTTGATGTTTGATTTGAGGTGTATTTTTTAATGAGTTTATATGATGTGTACCTTTTGAGTTCTTATCCGATGTATAACCATTCTAATATTATTTTTATTTTTATTTTAGTGCTTAACTAATTTTTATTTTTATTTTAGTGCTTAACTAATTTTTATTTTTTATCTCTAGCGTTTCATTTGATGTTAACTAAATTAATATTTATTTTATTTAAAATTCTTTTATTTATTATATTTTAACCATTTAAATTTGATGTGTAGTTTATTTTATGTATAACTACTTAATTTGATGATATAGGATTTTTGTTTAATATTATAAAGAATTAAGTGCTAAAATGACCCTGACTTTAGGCTGAAAGTGCCAATATAACCCTGCAATCTCAGAAAGTGCCAAAATAAC
>JAULKK010011081.1:0-10220 GCA_032355705.1 Rubia peregrina
GAAAACAAAAGACAGGCTTAAGGCTTGGTTATTTTTGATTGAGGTGAGAATTAAGAAGAACTTAGGGCTAGTGAGTTTCGGTGAAAATTGTCAGGAGAAGATATCTTGTTGTGAGACCCTAAGTAGTGTTAAGGTCCCATTCACGTATTCTTCAAACATCAGTACTTGTGTGTCAGATGAGGAGTTGAAGTTGGTTGGGTTGAAGTCTCATGTTTGTCACAATCTAATGCAGGAATTTAATGTCATTGTGATTCGATCGTCACTGATATCCCATGTAAGACCGTACATTACGAAGCTATGTTTCATTTTCAAGTCCATTTGTAGGAGAAAAAAAATAGTGTGTCAAAGTTAGACCATTTGCAATCAATGATCGTTGAATTTTTGTGCTGGATGGAAATGTACCCCCCCTCTCGCCTCATTCTTTGACATTATGGTCCACATGTGTTTTCATCTTATGCGTGAGATAAAGCTTTATGGTCCTATTTATTTGAGGTGGATGTACCCGTTTGAGAGATACATGAAAATATTCAAGCATTATGTGAAGAATTTTTACAGGCCTGATGCAAGTATTTTACAGTATGTGGCAGAAGAGGTCATCGAGTTTTGTACTAATTATATGAAGGAGATCGATTTGGTTCCAACTTATAGAAATGAGAAACGGTTGGAAGGTTGTGGGGTTAGCCATGGGAAACTTTTTCAGCCCTTTCGTGGAAGATTTAAGTATTGCCCATCTTTATGGTCTTCTCAATCATGAAGATGTTGCCCCATATATAGAGATTTACATGGATGCCATTAGATTCGCCAACCCTAATTTCAATGAAGCTCAGGTCCTACAATTACAAAGTGAGACCTTTTCATTGTGGTTGCGTGATCATGTAGACATGGGTGATCATCCTATGAAAGTTAAATGGTTGGCTCATTGACCACTTGGTAATGTACTCTCTTATAGAGGGTACAACATCAATGGTTTTATGTTTGCCACAAAATCAGTGGATGATAAGGGCGTGACTCATAATAGTGGAGTGTCCCTAGTGTCTGAAGCTTGACATGTCGGTAATGGATGTGATAATAATCTTATGTACGCTCATCAGTGTTACTTTGGCACAATTTTAGATATCTGGGAGCTTGACTATGACACTATGTGAGTCACAGTTTTTAAATGTCAGTAGGTAGATTTGTCGACAGAAGTCGGACCAATTGGCAAGGAGTTATTTTCATCTTGGCTTCCCAAGCACACAAATTTCACAATGTTATACCCAAGATTGTTGCTGGTGGATCTAGAACAGGGGATGTGTGATGAACCTCCTCTTGACAATGATAATCAACCGCCATTTGGTATGTGGTTGGGAGAGGCCACTTTAATCTCCGAAGTTGATTTTTGTTTTTAAGGGTTTGTGAATTTAGTGGGAATGAGGGTGTGGTTCGATTTAGGGCTATTTTTTAAATATACAAAGTAGCTTCTGAATATGGAAGATGCTCAACCCTTGTTAGCCAAAATTAAAATTCCAAACTCGGAAATGGTAATTTGGCTCTTCTTTAGCCACCGAATTGGATTTGGACTCAGAACCAATTTAATTAGGAAATCAATCATCGCTATTTTTTAGCCCGAGAAGCACCAAATTTTGGAGCCGAGCTCGAAAGCCTCTGTTTCGAACTCAGAATTTAAGTTGGCTCCAATGGTTAATTGTACCCGAACCACTTCTAGTCTCGTAACCATTTCCGTACCTTTTTCTTTAAAGAGCTGATCAAATTCCAAACTAAAAAATTTGTCTGTTCCAATGGTCATTTTTGAAATAATTATCTTTTTAAGGCTATTGCATTCCAATAAATTAATATGTAGCTTAATTTTCAAATCACCATTTACTACACAATAAAAAAAGGAAACAAAGTTAAATTCATCGAATAAACTCCAAATGTTGAATTTCACCAAATTATAAAGAAAATAATCCTAACACATCATCAAGTACCAAATTTCTTAAATATTCATCCAAATAAAATCAATGAAATGCCATCAGCTTGCAAATGTTCTGAACATCCTCGAACATGTGCTCAATATCATTCGAGACATTGTCTTTCTTTTGGATTACACCATCATCGCCCCCTTCGTCCGCCTCTCTCTCGCTCTCTGAGAAAATCAACTCAAAGTTAGGCGACTCTTCGTCCTTGCTTAGCTCAAGCTAGATTCCCTGGGCTTCCATGAAACGTTGTTGTTGCACCTCCACTCTAGCCAACATCTCGTAGGTCTGTTCCATGTTGCCACAGATGCAATTCAAGTACCGGCCAATTCGGCTCCTTTAACTGCTCTGCGAACCTGTCAACACAAATAAATTACACACACATTCATTAAAAATACAAACAAATAAATCAGGACAAAAATTTTAAACTAAATTTATAAACTTACGGGAAGATGATCCCTCGATTCTATTAAGATCCCCATCCCTAACCCTTTTTCATTCTTCGAGGACTGACCTGGAATCACCCCTTGCTTCCATCTGCCGTCAAATTCGATCTTCAACTGCTTATGTTAGAACAATGGCATATCATAGTACACTAATAAGAGAGAGCGATCTTGGGGCTGGGCTCTGACTTTCTTCATCATAGCCGTGATTAATCCACCATGGGGGAGATTTTTCTTCTTCGTATTTGCAGTCTTGAACATGCTTATAGTGATAGTGAACCTGAGGTTTATCTTCACCCTCTCCATCATGTAGTAGAAAATCATCAAATTACCAATGGTTAGCTCATATGTGTGCCCACCCGTGTTCAACACATTCAAGCATATCCACTCATAAATTAGGTTGTTCTCAACCATAAGGACACCAATGTTATATCTCTCCATTAGACCCGCAGTACTTCCATTCCGATGGAAATATTTTCTAGCCATTGCTACGGGGTCTAATAGGGTGGCTTCTGTGACCGATAACAAACTTTGTTGGTGATAGATTTCTAGGGGGAATGGGGATCAATGTCGGTTATCAATTTCTCGGGGAACGTGTAGGAAGATCCAAGGGCCTCTTTGATTAGATTCTTAGTAACCGGGATTATTTTTCCATTTACCTTAGTACAATCCCTATTATTCATGCTTTGTTTTAAATTAGCATAAAATTGAATCACCTCGTCTACGGACACATTTTCCTCTAAGCATAACAAATTCTCTAGGTTTTGAACTTTGAAAGGGTTTAACAAATAGCGTAGGCTCAAATTGGAGATCGACGATGCATGAATAACTTTGGAATTGATCTCCAAAAACTTTGAAAATTCAACATACCTCTCCTCCGTATTTTTATTGAAAATTGCCCCGACGGTTCAATCTCGGTGAACGGTTAATGGCTACGGTCACTCGCTACTCCGGTACTCTTCTTTGTGTGCCTAGGCATCAAATTTTTGATGGGATTGGAATTTTTTTGAACAATTGGTTAGGTTTTGAGAATAGGTTGAATTGAGGGTTTTTGAGTGAATGTCGATATGCTGAATCGGCTGCATCTTTTTATATTTTACTAAAATAGATTATGAACTCGGAACATGTTGTAGGGTAAAACACAAAGATCCGTCTTCTCTTCTGAGTTCGAAAGCACTCCTAAACGTGAAAAGGGAATTAAAGGCAGTTTTTCAAAAGGTACTAAATACACTAAGAAAGACTGCGACTTTCCCCCCATTTCTCCAACACCAAAACCTCCCTATCCCTCTACCCCATTTCTCTTCATCTCCAATTCACCATTTCATCATCTATTTTCATCATCTATTAATGAAAGGTATGTGTTCATGATTAACGATTTCCAACCATCTCATAGATATACTTTTCCTTAGATGACTAAATTTTAAAATTGTAAATAAAATTATTTGTTTTCAATTTAACTATAAGACACAACATGTACATAAAAGTTAATCCAAATAATTTAATTATTGTATAATTTGGTAAAACCAAATTTCAATTTGTATTAAAACTGAGTCACTTACTCTTACCTTGGTTGTTTCAAAGAAAGTGTGAGCTAATTTTACCATGGTGACCAAAGAAGGAGCTTCAATGTCTCGGCCACCAATGTTGGAAGGAACAAACTACAACTACTTGAAGGCACGCATGAGATTTTTTTTATTAACTCGTTGGATTAACTGTCATGTCATTTTGTTGAAACGAAATGGAATCCACTTGTAGAGGATGCAGATCTAGCTCCAAAGATGGAGAATCAAGTACGAAGAACCTGAAACTCAAAGTTAAGTCAACTCTGACTTCAGATGAACTGAAGACATTAACGAAAAATTCCAAAGTGTTAAATGATATCTTCACAGCAGTGGATGAAATCATTTGAAGCTCATCTCCACATGTCATCAGGCAAAGAAAGTAAGGGATATTCTGCAGACGGTACATGAAGGAACAAGTAGTGTACGTGAATCTAAACTACAATTGTTAGCCACAAAATTCAAAGAGTTGAAGGAGGATGAGACTATTGTGGTGTTTAATGGAAAAGTGAGCGACATCACCAACATGGCGTGCCCACTTGGCAAAACTTACAAGGAGTCCAAATTGATGAAAAAGACTTTGGGATCTCTGCCTCAAAGATTTTCTATGAAAGTTGCAACAATAGAAGAAGCAAGAAATGTGGCTACCATGACATTAGATGAACTGATGGGATCACTGCAAACATATGAGATGACATTGGAGCAACCTAGCATTCAAAGCATCATCGTCAAAGATTGTTCATGAAGTTGATAGTGATTATGGTATTGAAGAACTTTCATTTATTACTAAGAATTTCTCAATAAAGCTGAAGAAGGTGGTGAATACAAAATCACATGAGAAATATGAAGGGAATAGACCTCAGGCACAAGAGTTTGGGAAAATTGTGGAACACGAATGGAACGAATCAATCAACATTTCTTAAGAAATCAGAATGGTGAAACAAAGAAGCCTAAAAGGATTAAATATAGAGAATGCGAGGGATATGGACACATCCAGGCTGAATGTGCTAATACTCAAAAGAAGCAAAGAAGATCATATATAATTTCATGGAGTGAAGATAAAGTAGAGGAGGAAGATGAAGAGGTACTCACCATCAAATATGTTGCATTTGGAGCAAAAATGCATGCTCTAGTGGAGATTGAAGATTCTAGTTCCAACATGGCAAAAATAATTTGTATGTTCCAACACTAAAAAAATTGGTATTGAAAATTCTTCAAGTGATGGAAATAGTCATGATGTGAATGATGAAGATATCTACAATGCATATGATAATATGTATGAGATGTGGCTGAAAGTTGTTGACACAAATAAAGCTTTGAAAATTGAGAAAAATGAACTTGTTGAAAAGAAGGAGTTGCTGATTCTAGTTGAAAAATTCAGAGATGAGATTGAACAATTAAAACTTAATTTAAGTTTGAAACTAAGAGAGAAAATATTGTTGAAACTTCAATCATCAAGTTAAATACTGGAAAGGTGAAACTAGATGATATACTGACTATGGGGAAGAATTTTGGAAACAGACAAGGTATATGATACGATAAGTCATCAAGCAACATTGTAGATTTCAAATATGAAATTCAAGATATGAAGAGGAAAGTGATTAAAACACTGCAACGAAAACCCATTATCTGCTACCTTTCAAATCTGAGGTTTAAGATATGAAGAGGAAAGTGATTAAAACATGGCAACGGAAACCCGTTATCTGCTACTACTACACCTATCAAGGTTATATACAGGAAAAATGCTTTAAACTACCCAGAGACATCATGAATGGACGACAACTGTCTTCGTGTTCCAACATGGGCGATAAACAAAGATCAAAGATGGTCTGAAAGGTATGGGTTCCTAAGCACAAATACTTGTCTTGTTGCTCACACTTCTCTTATTGCACGCTCTAGAGATTTGTGGTACTTTGATAGTGGATGCCCACGACATATGACTGGTACTCAAGAATATTTGACAAATATCAAGCCATACGACGGTAGTTTTTTCACATTTGGTGATAGTAAAAAGAGCCAAGTAGTTGGAAATGGTGAACTGCATATTGAAGAATTTCTTATCTTTTCGAGTGTTTTGCTAGTTGAAAATCTAAATGCCAATTTTTTGAGTATTAGTCAGTTGTGCGATGACAATATGGCAGTGGATTTTCATAAATGCATAGTGAAACTTGGTGAAGATAAAGTACTCTCTAGAATTCGGTCATCAGACAACTATTACTTGTTGGAACAAGAAGTGATATATCTAAGCTCTAAGCAAGATGAAGGAACCATGTGGTACAGAAAACTTGGACATATCAACTATAAAACCTTGGTGAAAATGCGAACTTGAAAGCAGTATAAGGTATGCCTACACTCACTAACAAAAAGGACATTGTTTGCGGACCATGCCAACAAGGTAAACAGATTCGATCACATCACACATCGGTTCACTATATTACCACCTCAAGGAATTTTGAATGACTGCATATGGATTTGATGGGTCCAGTTAGTACATCTAGTGTGAGTGGTAAGAAGTATATCTTTGTGTGTGTTGACGATTTCTCCAGATATATCTGGGTAGCATTGCTTAAAGACAAATATGATAAGGTAGATGTCTTCAAAATTTGGTGATCAAATTACTGACAGAGAAAGGGAGCTCAATATGAAAGATTGTTAGGATTCGTAGTGATCATGACAAGGAATTAGAAAACTCTCCGTTTAGTGACTTCTGTGATGAACTCATCATTTAGCAAGAATTCTTTGCACCAATAACTCCTCAACAGAATGACACTATTGAAATAAAGAATAGGACTCTACAGGAAATGACACAAGTCATGTTAGCTGAGAAATGATTTCATAAGAAATGGTGGGCATAAGCCATCAATACATAGTGTTATACAGTAAATCAGGTTTATATTCGCCCGTTTACAAGCAAGACACCATATAAAATCTGGAAGGTCATGAATCCAAATGTCTCTTACTTTCATGTGTTTTGGAAGTAAGTGTTATATTCTCAGAGATAGAGAGCAATTGGCAAAGTTTGACAGCCACAACGATATTAGAATTTTCTTGCTTATTCCGTGAACATTTGTGCGTATAGGGTGTACAATATCCGTACAAATACTAGAGTAGGTTAGTAGTTCTGTATGTGATGAAATCAAGGATCGAAACAACATTAAGCATGTTACCCAAATACTCCCCAAGTGTTAGTTCATATAGTATATTCTCGTGATCAATTGCATGTTAGTAGTTGTTAGCAACCCCCAAGCCTTTTTACTAACGATGATTATTCCTGATGCTTGATCGGACTGATGACCCGATTGTGACTATGTGTAGTTGACTCTTAGATTCCTAAATTCTCTAGCATAACAGTAGGAATGGGAGCAACAATATAAATTTTTATCTTTGACCCCAAGAATATTGAGAGACTCAGTAGTATACCACCACATGTTATTGAGATTGTAGATGATGATGATACTGTTGAGATGGAGATTGGTAAACCTGAGGATATTGGTACAACTGATGTTCAAACACTAGGATATGAAGAAGACTATGATTTGGGAGCCAGAACTGATCATGTTCCAACACCAGAGGAAGAGGAACCTATTGATGATGAAGTTGAGGAGATTCAAGTTTTAACCTCTAAGATGGAGATAATGGGAGAAAAAGTTGAGACTGAAGAACCAAGCCTTGATGATGTTCCAGCATCATGCCTACAGAATATTGATGCAGATGAAGTGATTGATATTGATGATATTCCAACACATGAACAAACTGAAGAAGAAGTTGAACTTAGAACTGATGTTCCAACATAGGCAATGCCCTCTGAAAGCCTGGTATATACCAGTGATGAAATTATGAATGAGTTTGCCCAAACTCTTTCAATGAGAACAAAGAGGAAGGTGGATGAGGCAGTCTCAGAATCAGCTCAACCTGAGGAGAAGAAGAAGAAGATTAAAAAGGAAACTAGTCAGATTTCAAGGCCTGCACCCTCAACCAAAGATGGACAGAACTCAGACTTCTTTAATGAAGATTTTCAGGATAGTTGGGAAGCCATCAGTCGGAGGAACATAATTGCAGAGAGGTAACTGGATTAGGAGTCATACACGGAAAGTGGCTTCATAACCTTCCTTGAGTATGTGGGCTTTACAGCTGTTACCACTATCTACAAGAAATATTACAGAGAGCTGGTTCAGGAATTTATGCCAATGTAATGGCAAGAAATTTAAATGTGGACTCAGAGTGGTATGGCTGGGCTTATGTGCGTGCCGAAGTGATTTGTTTTTCACATGAGAGGATTAACAAAGTGCTTGGTCTGACCACACCTGACTTTGTGATTCCATATAGTGAGGATTTGGAATTAACAAATTATCAAATTTTGAATGAGATTTTTGATGATTTATTATCTCAATGGCTTACACAAGGGAATACTACTACATCCAGCCTGACCAGCAGGATTTTTGCTTGTTTCAGATAGCTATCAACTGCTGGATTCCCTCTACAAACATAACAAGAGAAATTGCCAAGTTATTATATTGCATTGGAAAGAAGATTCCCGTGATTCTTGGAAGGACTATTCAGGAAAATATAGTGTTTCAGGCTGTGTCCTTAAGGGTGAATATTTCTCTGCCACATCCCCGCATCATCTCAGCTTCAACTAAATGAGGAAATGTGAAGACCAATGATGATGATGTGTTTTTCTCTACTACTTCGATGAAGGCAAACTCTAGGACTTTGTCTATTAGGAAAATTAATGATCTTCCCTGGGCACCTTCAGAATTCGGATCATCATCTTCAGCCGCAACACAGAAAGCTAATGACCCAAGAAGCTGGTTGTTAAGGCCAAGATTGCTGCTCTACAGGTTCAGCTAGCAGCTTTGGAGACAGAATTGGCTCAGTTGGATGCTGCAGATGATGCCTGAATATTTGTCATTTTTAATTGATTTTATGATGTTTTTATTTTGATTCGGACTTTAGCATGTATTATGACCCTAATGGGAAGTACTATTGGATTTTTGGATTTCTTGCCAGTGTTGATAGAATTCTCGGAGTCCTGGTATTTATCTGGTTCGTTGGATTGATGTTCCAACATGGATGTTGAGCTGATTTTATTTTGGAGCTATGGAATTTAGTGGGAGTTAAATTGTTTGAGCTCATGTTCCAACATCGATAGCGATTTTTTTGCATAGTTTTTGTCCTGAAAGTCCAAAAGATTAATGGTCCACAAAATGTTAAAGGAGGGATATTTTAAATTCCATATTTTAGCTAGTTGACAATTTGTGAAATTATGCAAATATGGAATTGTTTGTTTTGAAACATCAAAGAAAGAATGTCCGGTGACATAAGGAATTTCGTGAAGAAATCTGGGAGGATTTATTTTCGTCCATGAGTTGTGATTGAAGAATATATCAATTCCTAAATCTTGGAATTGGTTTGGATTTATGGAAATTGGAATTGTTCAGAAAGTATTTGGACAAAATATTCAAAATCCCGTCTTTAAAGGATTAGATTTGATAATTCTCATCTCCAAGGGATTTGATTGAGACCAGAATTAGAGATGGAGAAGGAATTATTCCCGCACAAGAAATCAATGTGTGCGATGGTTTTAAATAGAAGACATTCTGACTGAGTTACTTACAGATTTAATTAAAAAATATCTACATCTGGGTTTTCGATATTTAGAGAAGTACTCAAGAGCTTTCGTTTGTGTTCCAACATGATCATAACCTTATGATCAAGTTCAGAATCGTATACCTTAATTTCTCGGGAGGAGGATATCCAGCGTCGAAGAATTTTGAGGTTAGAGGGAGTCTGATCAAGGCGGATCAGTAGCAAGGGGAGCTTGCAGAATTCACAAGTTATAATTAGAAAAGATAAGTATACTTGTATGATGTACTTTGTACTGTATCTTTCTGATTAGTGAGTTCATTCTAAATTGGGTCAGACTCACAGATGTAGGTGATTTTCACCGAACTACGTAACTAAGTCTTACGTGTTTATGTTTTATTTTATTACATGCTTGGTTAGATAGGTTATGTTGGAACATGGTAGTAACTATTATATAAATGAAAATTCTTTTATAACCCTACATAGTTGACATAAGTGTCAATATAACCTTTTGATAACTGAAAGTGCAAATATAACTCTACCTAGTTGATGTAAGTGCAATTTTACCCATTCCAACATCCTGCGGCGGGCGGCGGTGGCCAGCGGTCCGACGAAGTCAATGCCGGAAATGGGGTCTGAGGGTTATATTGACACTTACATTAACTAGTTAGGGTTAT
>JAULKK010011092.1:0-10220 GCA_032355705.1 Rubia peregrina
GGGACCCAAAATTTACACTTTCGAAATGTTGGGTACCATTTGAACGTTATTTTTCTCTCGAGGACCAAAACATGGTAGTAGGGTGTATCTGTAGGACCAAAAAAACAATTTAGTCTAACCTTCCAAAAGGAATTATCTCTATAGTTGTTTCCGATGTATTCCGTTGAAACCTATTGGACATGCCTTGGTTGCTTTTATTTCCTTCTTTGATTCCCTCTATTTTCTATAGAATGGTGAATTGCTTGAGAGGATACCAGACTATGTTCCTTCTCATGAAAAACTCATTTCTTAGGTACTATAATTGACTGAGTAATAAGGCCACCAAAAATAACAATTCTTAGTCAAATTCTGTGATGAGATCTTTAACCCACAAAATTATGCACGCTTGCTGGTATCTATAGATCTGATTATGTAAGTCTGCAGGAAACCACACTTGGTGAGCAAGAGGGCAGTGAAAAAAATGTGCTCAGCCGATCTATCTTTTGTTACGCAAGTGACATTTTTGCTCCGCTGGGCATTTCCACTGAATGAGATTCTCTACGGTTGGCAATTGATCCTTGAATAAACACCATATAAAATTACTTTTTTAGGCACTAGGAAAATGGACCATTACTGGTATTCACCATATGACCCCCACTAGTCGATTAAGTGGATTTAACAGAGATATTGTAACGAGATTTAACTGTGACATTCCATATTCTATTGGTTGCCATGTCCAAATGTCATCAAATTGGTTTTGTGTTTTTGGCATAGAAAGGATGGGGTTTGATTCTTCTTCATTAAAATTTTCTCTGATTAACTCCGTGTTCCATCTCGTTCCATTTGCCTCCATAAGATTGTTTACTGTGGTCTTTTTTGGGAAATCAATTGGGAGTGAGGTAGGATTTGCAGAATTTTGCCTCAGTAAACACATATGAAATTTTGTTCTTGTGTCAGTGCCATTTCCTTTTCTCTTTATTATTCCTTTTAGAAAAAATATTTCAACCTTCAATGATTAATCTTTAGGCAAAGGATGGTGATGACCTGTTGATGCTTCCAACATTGATGTACGTGGGAAGTATTTTGCTTTTAGATATATAGCTAAGGATGATGTTGGATGTGTTGTTAGTATCCAGACTTGTTTCCCTAGCATTTCCAGATTAAAATGGTTCAAATCCTTGAAACCAAGACCCACCCATTCCTTTTGGGGTACACATACTACACCATTTGGTCCAGTGAATATTCCTTTTATTTATGAGCTTCCCCACCAATACTTTACATACATCTTGTGAACATCATCAATAAGTGTATCTGGTAGTTTGAAACAAGACATTGCATATGTCGGCATTGCTTGTAGACCTCCCTTGATAATCATTTCTTTCCCTTCCTTTGACAACTATTTGTGCTCCCAGCTTAGGACTTTTACCCAGATTTCGATCTTAAAACTCTCAAACGGGGATAGTTTTGATCTTCCAAAAGTGGTTTATAGACCTAGGTATTTTGCTGGTCCTTCTGATTCAGTCATTTCCATAATGCCTAGGGTATTTCTTTGCACTTCACTATCCACATTGGGGCGAAGGGTAATGGATGATTTATTAAAGTTTATTCTTTGACCTGATACCTTCTCGTATTATTTCAGGATTTGTTTTAATTGAGATGCTTCTCTCATCGTTGCTCTTCCAAATATCAGGATGTCATCTTCAAAAAGTATATCAGATATAGCATGTGCCGAACGAGCTATTTTCAAACCCGAGATTTGTTTTCTCCTCAGTTTTTCCTGTAACATGTTCGATAACACCTAGGGGACTAAGGATCACCCTGTCTGATTCCCTTTGTTAGCTTAAAATTCATCTTGTGTCATTTAACGTAAAAGAGAATTCCATCGAAGATATGCACAATTGGATAAGTGTGGTAAAATCAGATTGGAAACCCATACTTTGTAAAACGCTCAGCAAGAAAACCCATTTTACTTTGTCAAAAGTTTTGCTCATGTCTAGTTTAATCGACATGTACCATTTCTTTCCACTGTTAGGCCCCTTATATAGTGGTGTGCTTCATGTTCGATTAGTATATTATTCAAAATGAGCATGTTTGGTACAAAAGCACTTTGTTATTCTGATATAATCTGTCCCGTAACTTTCCTCAAACTATTTGAAATGCAGTTTGAGATGATATGATATGTGACATTACATAAGCTGATAAGTCGGAACTGGGATAGTTCTGTAGGTTTTTTATAATTTATTTTTGGATGAGTACTATTAATGGATTCCATCATTCTTCCATTATTAAGGAAATGTAGAGCTGAGGGGGAGACTTTTTAACCCACTATGCTCCAATATTTTTGAAAAAATGATGGTGGTATACCATCCGACCCAAGTGCTTTGTTTGGAGCCATTTGTTCAAATGCTTCGTATACCTCTGCTTCGGAACACTATCGACATAGAATTATATTTGTCTCTCCAGTTACTTTAGGTAGTAGTCACGAGGTTGCTTTATTTATGGCTTACATATATGGATTGTCCAATGTGAACAATTTTTTTTTAGTGTTTTACGATAATGTCTTCCATTTTGTTTCCTTCAGTACGCCATCTACCTTGTTTATCTTTTAACCTATGGATCGTGTTTCCATCTCCCTTTTAGAGCCAATGTTGCTTTGCACATTGTTTCCTCTTTGCCTCCTCCATAACTAGAATTTTCTCTAGTTTGAATTTCAAAGCTGCTATTTTTGCTTGAGTGGCTTCTGTGATGACACCCGATTGGAGGTTTCGAATTTCTATTGATAAGAGCTCTGTTGTCTTTTCATAATCCTTAAATTCCCTCGAAACCCAAAGTTGAAGCTCATTGGTGCATTTTTCGGATTGTTGTTGGTAAATCATAACCATCGTCTCTCTAGCTTTATCTGTTGCTAACACTTCGGGAAATGCATAAAAAAATTCAAATTGAAAAAAAGTGTATATGCCTCCTATATGCATTTGTGGCCCCATTTTTATTAATTTCCAGAAGTATTGGTACATGGTCAAATCGATGACTATTCTCAGTCCCATCCTATTTTACACATTTGATTTTCTAGTACTATTCTCTATCAAAGTTTGACCTTATATTTAAATAGATATATGAGCAACAATATTATCATATGTGATATTGTTCAATTAGTCGTAACAAGTAGTTTCAAAATATCAATTTTTTTATTTTCCGTTATTACACGTAGGCAAAGATATTAACGTTCAAACATGTTTCTTGAATAGCGTGATAATAATTTTTGTGCAATTTAGGCTGGGACTTAGAGAGTACTTACTTTATCAATTTCTAGGTAGTCCAACTGTACATCTTCAACACACTCGGCTGTGCATAATATTATGTAATAGTCACACTCCTATATTTTTGTTTGTTTCTTGTACTACTTTATAGAATAAAAATGCGAAAATAATAATCAACACAAAGAAATTTTATAGGATATGGTTTGTTGAATTTCAATTTGTTCAACTACGTGTAAGCCATGTAAGATTAGGCTCATTGGATGCACTCTACAAAATATCTACAAATGCTTGTGAGGATGGATCCCTCTAGTATAAACACTTGTCATCCGGAACAAGCAAAATCAATCTCCAATGGTCCCTACATGGAAAAGTGTTGTTAAAGCAAATATTTGGTGAATGTACGCATGCATGACTATGTACAATAGTTTGAATATTAAAAACATCACCTTTCACAGTAAAGTGCAAAATAATTTTGTTTATCTTTCCAGCCTATGATTTTGCATACTCCCTCTGTCCCAACTTATTTTGCAGAAAGAGAAATTATAGGTGAAAACTTTTACAATGAAAAAAAACATGGCAAAGGTCTAACTATTGTGTGCTGACACGTCTCAGTAAATTTCTTAATCCAAACTTAACTCGAAATTAAAAACATCATTACACACTAAAATTACTCCAAAATATAACACCAAAATCTACAACACCAAAAATTACATGAACACATAATCAACTATCAACCCCTAAATCTTCAACGATCCTTCGACGTTCTTTCTTCATCAAAAATGTGATTCTTCTGGATGGATGGAGGATTTTTCTACAAACAACCCCAACGATAAACTTACATTAAAAAATTGAGGAAGAAATAAATTTTAAATTTATTCCTCTAAAGAAGAAAAATGGGTTAAAATACACTAACTCATTCAAGAACTCGATCAAAAAGTGGTAGACTCATCGGTGATTTGGTCCAACTCACCGTTGACTCGGTCTAACTCGCCCTTGACTCGATGGATCTAGAGATGAATGATGGATCATTTTCCACAAGTCATCCGTATCCCTTCAACCCTCTCAAATTTACTTTGATAAGCAAATAACTTAAACCAAAAAGATTTTGTTGTTAACTTTTCAGTTTCGAGTTGTATTAGCGAACGCTTTTTAGCTTCAAGTTGTATCATTAGTTCTAAGCAAGGTTTTGAGCCAAAAACAAAGGCTTTAGAGGAAAAACACAACGGCAACACCAAAATCATATATCGAAAAGAGAAATTTTCAAAAAAAAAAATCATCAAAGCTAGAGGAATGTTATCATGGTTTGAAATTTTTGAGAGAATAAAAGAGAAAATGAAAAATGGGCTGAAGATGAATAAAACAAAAGAGAGGAAGATGAAGGGACGAGGGAGAAAAGGATGAAGGAGGCACAAGGAGGAAGAGAGAGGAAAGGATTTCAGAATGAAAAGTTAAAAGAGGAGAGAGAGGGACATTATGTGATTGATTTATCAAAAAGTAGCCGGTACACCATTTTTCCAATGCATCTCATTAACTCCTCAATCCTTTGGCTTTTTCAAAAAATTGATATCCAAATAAGGGCACAATCATCATTTATAAGCAGTCAAAGTAGCTGAAAAGGGAAATAAAGAGAAGTGTGCAATTTAAGGTGGGACAAACCAATATGGAAAGTGTCCAATATGTTCTTTCTTCGAACACCTAATCCCTAGAGTCACCAACGAACACAAATATACTACCAAACATTTTTCCTTAATATATGTACATTACAAATAGCATTTTAAAGATTAGGCAAAAATATGTAGGAATTTCGTTTATATACCAACTAAAATGAAAAAAAAACTCTTACTTACAATAGAAAGAGGGACATTATTATTCCGTTGACTTGGTCACACCTACATAAGTTTTCAAAGTTACTCCACAACGCAAAGTTGTCTCTGTTTTGACCAAAAACACACTCATTGTCGGAAAGTGTGTATGTTGAGTTATGTTGGTGTCCGGAGATTCAATCATAGAATACGCAAAAGAAAGGCGGTGACCCCCCTATCCATTTGTGTTCTTGTCTAGGAGGTTTGACATTGTTAGTAGTCGGTATAAGTGTTTTCATGATTGTTGTCCAGTTGACTTTCAAATGATCATCTTTTGTAGGATCGACGTATACTAGACGGTGAGACCAAAAAAGGAACAGTCCTTAGGCGGGTCAGACCTTTTTGTAATCTCCATCAGGAACCAGCAAATTGGCATTGTGCACCTCAGTTTCTCCACTGATATCCTTGTGATTCAATCCTTGATTGGAATCAAGTGATGATGTTGCATCACTTTGTAAAAATATCATCGGCTACATGTACCTTCCTGTGTACCATTTTCACCAACCTCTATGAAAATCTCACACAATCTAGAACCCTACATGAAATAAACAATTCCTAGTTACTAATGTTTTAACATACAAAGAAATAAATGTATATATAAATGTTCTACCTTTTTTTGGAGATATAGGATGTCCTTGTTTAGACAATATTTAATTGTTACCCTCGATAGTTGTACATTGTGGCTCACCTCAATCTTTCCCTGAGAGTGGTGAGATCCTCTTCATAGGGGGTCCCAGTCAATAGTTAGATCGTTTGGATTTTTGAGTATAGGAAGACCGATGTATTTGACTAAATTGTGAATTAATTTTTTTATTGCTCTATATGTTTGTCCTGGAGAATGGCCTCATTTCGCAACATGTTGATTCTTGATGGCTTAGCCCTATCATAAGAACGTACAATTCCAAAAGCCTCTCTTTGTGACAAGTTTTTACCCACCTCTCTTGCGCATCCGAGGTGGTCGGATTTTTTGCTTGTCTTGCACAAGATGTCGTGCTCACCGGTTGGAATGAACTGACTTTCAATTTGATCTTGTTTTAATTTACCCTAATATAAGTATTGAAAATGATAATAAAAAAACTTAAAAAGTTTCAACAAGTATAAAAATTGCATCGAAATTAAAATGAACTTAATAATAGTCATACCACTCGTTCCACAAATTCAATTGCAAACTCCTTCACATACCGAACCTCCTTATTTTTTTACCATTGAGGAATAGATCACACATTTATATTAGATCCAAATTAAAATTTAATGAGCACACTGATACCGTTAATATCGGTGCACAAATCAAAGACAAGATTTATATTGTTGCTACCCTATTAAAACTAACTACTAAAGAGTGTACAAAGGTAAGTCGAGGTTATCCTCAGGGGAAAATGGATTTAAATGATAGTTCACGTAGCAAACAACACACACAAGCATCACCTAATGTATGTGCATACAAAAGGGGGGATGGGGTGTTTCAGAATAATTATATCAACTACAGATATGGAAATAAGATAACACTAACTATCATGCAAAACTACTAAAAGATGGTGATGGTAATGATAAAAAAAACTATAGGGCATTTGCTTCACATATTTAGCCATTCAATATGATTCTCAATTCATATTCACATCCTACAAGTATGTCCTGTTATAATGCTCATTCACACATTTATGAAAAGTTTGAAATCGTTGGAGAATAACTGCGTTCACTCTAAGTACGAGTGTAAACCACCCCCTCATTCATCTCTCACATTCCTCTGGTTTAGCTAGAAGATGTGCACATGTGGTCAGTTATTAGCACTCACTTCTGAGGTTAATCCACCCGCACATGTGCATTAAATCAAACTCGGGAGTAGCATTACACCCTAGTAACTAACGAGAATTCCCATTATAGACGTAGTTCGTTTACATTTATAACATTAGTACCTCATTGATTGCCCTCTGTGATTTTGTCGACTTATGGGCAACCAACTCAAGAGATGACTTTCTGGAATATTCTATGACCTCAATGTAATTCAACCAAAAGATAATTGTTGACTCAATCACTCGCAATTCACACCGAAAATCATAGATTAGTCCAATTTCATAATTAAGCTTAATTTAACTCACTAATCAACAATCATGCCTAGATGTCACTTCTAAACACAATCTCCTCGGGTTCATTCTCAAGCCAAGCACTAAATCATGTGATAATATTGATTAGTTGTTAATTCTAACCTAAATCATGAAATAATTATTTTAAAAAATCCACAAAAGCAATAGGATAATCAATTCACTAGATAGGAGAAATCTAAAATCGCACAAATTATAACTAATCCCACAAATGTTCCCAAGCATAAATCTAACCTAAATAATAATAGCGTATAACATAAAACATAATTATAGAAACACAAATGGAGAGAATTAGGGAAAATCTAATAAAACTACGGTTTTGGAGACCGAAACTTCGGGTTAAAATGAAATAGGAAGAACTGCACTATTTATAGGTGGAGAGAGAGAGAGAGAGAGAAAGACATGTCTAGCCGGTCAAACCCTAGTCACAGGGTCTAGCACGATCTGTGTAAGGGTTCACAGACTGTGCAAAGTCACACGGGCCATGCCTTGGGAGTTAATTTTTAGCCTTCTGATTCTTCTGAAAAACATGGACCTTGCAGTATTGCATGGTCTGCAACGCTCAGTAGATATTCAGCCTTAACTTCTTTTCATCGCTACGAGTGAACCATTGATCTGTTTCAATAGTTCTTATATTTATTGTTATATTACTCGCAGGGAAGAATCCAACTAAATTATCCATAAATACCAATTCATCTCAGATTATTCCCAAAACTTAGGTTCAAAACTCTAATTCTTTACCCACTTCTTTTGCCTTCTTTTCACTCTTTCAATCTATCTTCTACCACTTTGGAAGTGGCCTTCCTTTTCTTCTATTCGATTCCCTAATGAAACTATCTCCGCTATGCATCCAAATCTTCAATTTTCAATCCAATCATGGAGAGAAAACTAAACTAAGCAATCAAATGCTTACATTATAGGGAAATTAGAGTGAATAACCACACAAGGTGATTCTAACTCTCTGTTTGGTAAAACATCCAATTTTCTAACTAACATACAAAACCTAACAAAAGTGAGCATCAATTGTGTTAAAAAGATAGCATAATTGTGTCTCCTCAGTAGTATTCAGGTCAGCTGCCAAGGGACTAACTAAATGATCGTTACATCAGCCTTGTCCCTTTGTCCTTCCTATATGCCTTGATTTTGGAATGCCGATGGATTTAGCCTCATTTAAATAGCTAGTAAAAAATATAATAGGCTCTTCCGCCACATACCTTTGGACTATGCTAGCATCGAACCTATACCTATTCTTAACAGGACACTTGAATATTTTCATATATATATATATATCTCAAAATGATGCATCCACCAAAGTAAAACCAGTCCACATAATTTGATTTCTTTAAGTAGATCAACAATTAAGTGTCATTATGTTGAAAATCGAGCGGGAGGGGGGAGTCTATCTCCATTAGACATATAGCACCTCCACAACTATGGATTGACGTTGATCCAATCTTACACGACTTATACTCCTACAACATTTGCAAAACTGTTTCTATTTTCTAAACATCCTTTTTTTGGGACGGAGTGATTATATTATAAATTATTATTTATTCATAATGCACATATTTTACCCATAATATTTTCATATAAATACATTAAATTTTTTAATATTAACTCATTATGATAAAGTGGATTTTATGTGTTTTTGAAAATAGAAGTGGGATGAGTACAATGGCTTTCAAGTGGGTGGGACTCAAGTGGGTAATGGGGCGGGGGTGAATTTTATATAATACCAGATGGGGCTAGGATGGATTTTAATGTTATACTTGCCACGAGTTCTGAGGCGAGTATGGGTATGAAAATTTTAGATGAACATGGGTATGGAGGTACCATAATCCGCCCCCGCCCCATTGTCATCCCTAACCTCACTACCCACATCAATATTTCCGGTCTTCGACTTGTACCATGGTTCATTATATATTCTGCAAGGATCTCTATCTCTATCCCTTTGTAAAGCATACTATCATTCAGGAAAGCATAAATCTTTTTCAACTTCATTTCCATGAGACAGTAACTTCTTAGCAGCTTAAACACAACAGGGCGGAAAACTGATGGTCAGGAGCAAATTATTTATCAATTGCGGTGTTTCTGTCATTCGCTTGTCAAATTTGTCATATTTAGTATTCAAATTCATCATACTAAGGGTTGCGCTCAGTACAGGATGTTTCGATCCCTTATACACATGTTTTTGGTTTTCATTGTACATAGCTTGTAAAACTACCAGGCAACCCGTAAACTCCTGAGCTACATCCTCGACTAAATCATCCAACCGCTTGGTGTAATCCATAGCATCTGCAGTCCGATCAACTTTAACATCCTCACGATCCCCACGTCCTCTTTGTCAAATTCACCTCGTATACGATCCTTCAAAACTTTTAAGAGAGGTGACAGGGAGGGTTACGACGTGTGTTAATACCTTTATAGAAAAAGGGAGAAAATAACATATATGGTACCCAATTTTAGGTGAAATAACAGGTTTGGATCCTCTTTTTGCAAATTATTCCCAAAACGTTCCCACATTATTACGAACTATTCTCAATTTATTCCCACTTAATATTAGTCGGTTTAAGTTAGACAACATTGAGTTGACTTTTCTAATAATGATAGAGTCTCCATTGGGAAGCAAGAAACATGGAAAGCAAGGACGATATAAGAGACAATGAATATGGTTGGATTAGCGGTTTTCGAAACATGGCGGATTAGGCGATGAAGAAAAAACTAGAAAATAAAATATAATCAATTTAACCTCAAAAGTAGTTAAATTATATTTTTTTTAAAAATCAATAACTGTTAACGGATCTGTTAACTTAATTGAAATGTGTTATGTCTGATAAAGGAATCATTTGAAAACATTTCGTAATAATCTGGGAACCTTTTAGGAACATGGTGCAAAAAGAGCAGCGAAACATGTAATTTCGCATAAAAGTGAACACCTAAATTTTCATGAGTCCGTCTCTTGAAAGACGGTCTTTTCATAAGTCATGGAAAGACCAAGGTTTAAAGTGTAAATTAGAAGAAAT
>JAULKK010011103.1:0-10220 GCA_032355705.1 Rubia peregrina
CCATCCATTACATAAAGAAGTCATTTCGAACTATTAACATATGCTGCTTCCATGGAAAGATGATCTCATAGAGTTGTTCCAAAAAGTCGCTAAGAATATTAATTCTTGTTAAACTTGATCTATCATTAAAGATGGAAATTCCTTATATTTAGAGGTCATTTTATAAACAAGAGAATGTCTTTAAAGACGCCACAAAAGTTAAATACATATATACAGTCTAGTGTTGATAGTAGAGCACGGGCTGATCATTACCTTTTTTTAAGGAAATGCAAGGCTGATTCCGGCCTTTCTAAGGATGATTTTTCAGCAAAGTTTTTGTATAGGAGCTTCATACACCATCTCCTTGTTGAAAATGGATGACGCAATTCACGTCCGAATTTTCGATAAGTACCGCAACAAACTTAACCATTGTCTTATGTGATCTGTGGTTGGATCACAAGTCAAGTAATCATGAACTGCATACAAGTTTACACTGAATAAAGCATAGAGATGAGTTATTTTATGAGATTTAGCATAGCAATCTCAAGATGTAAAATATCAGCAAACTTTGTAAGTATGATTTCTTTGTCGATCAAGGAAATCAATTTTATCCATGCTTGTGTATCAAGATTGAAACTGGAGCAATCAAAACAAGTCAACCTTACACTCTTCTGTCATTTGCACAAACTCCACATTTTGCTATATCTTATTGACAAATTTCCAGAAAACTTATAAAAGATACATGGAAAAAGAAAAGAACAACAACTGATTCTTAGGTATTTTGAAGCCTTAAAGGACTAACATGATATTTCATGTTTTGTTTCCAAGTAATCCAAGAGAATAAGTAGATAAAATATTATCATCAGGATATACATTAAATGGAAACTCACAGAGAATGTTAATCCAACTCATATGCAGAGCAAAGCAAAAACAAAGAAAGGAATAGTGTTAGTCATAGTTGAGCAGGTCTTCAACCATAAAAGGTTGTAGTACGGGATGGCATTCTCCAGTATAAAGTGATTTAGAATAAAGGAGAAGTAGTATGTCTATTAACCATCTAACATGTTGTTGTTTCGGAATTTAAATTGCATGCTACAGATATCTCCTATTCAATAACACAAAATCTCCCACCACATGGTCTATACACCATAGATCATAAACAATGGAAGCAAAGTTGAATCATTAAACAAAAATTGAGCTACATTAATCCCAACTAAACCATCCAAATCCGCAATCTAAAACCCCTTGTAACACCCCAAAATCCTCGCTTTTAAACCTTGGTAAACACATATTAACACGTGAAATACCCACCAACGAAATCCGTCCAATTACCAGCATTAAACCCTAAAACGTTCAAGAAAGTTACTGAAATCATTTCCAAAATAACAACGAATAAATTGATCGCAAAACAAATTCAGAGGAAATAGAGGAACTGACTATAAAGTATTTGGTGATCCAATAAATGTAACACTTCATTCAAATAAGTTGTTCTCGTCAGCTAAACCAGCTGAAAATCCCTCCACCGGATGTTAACATAGATCTGCAAGCACTAAGGAAGTGATCTTTACATATAAAATAACCCTAGAAAACCAAATCAAGACTACACAATAAAAAAAGGGTTCGTAATTAAGCATACCCCTAAGTTGCTTCTGGAGCAAGAGGGCGTTTTGAGACAGCGAAGAACCCATAGAAACTGAAACCGAAACTAGAAAAATATGCCGAAAGGAAAAGGAGAATGGGGGCACCAAAAAGTTTTTGGAACAGAAAGTTTATGGTGTAGAAAGAAAGGTGGGATAACTTTCTGAAATGTAGTATTCACACAGTACTCCAAGAGTAATCGACCTCTCGAATTAAGACACAAACACATACCTCAATCTCAGCACACATTAGGCACTCGGGTGGGAAAACCTCGACCATGATTTCAGAACTTGCACATGGGGAAGAACGTGCTCAAAACGCCGTCGTTTTGCGATTCCACCAAACTTGCGAATATGCAAACATATGGCGGTGGGAATGCTGGAGACGGTGGGAACGAGGCATCTGAAATACCCAGCCTCTGAGAAGCAGCGAGTCAATCAATAATTCTGTTGTAAAGAAACAAAAATAAATTTGTGAAATGACACTTCAATCCTTTGCAACCATTTGTGTCAACATGGGAATGGGAGGATTTCTTTTAAAGATTGTCGGGAGATAAGAGTGTCCCGTTACCGCCCACTAGTTTATGGCGGGGGCTAGTTTATTAATTTTTAAAAATAATATCCAATCAAAAAATTATAATATTTAGAGTACGTCTCTTGAAAGACGGTCTTAAACTGCAAATAAGAAGAAATTAAGATAAAAATTTTAAATTTATTTATTCGGTTCATAAACTTATTACTACTGCATGTTGAATGATAATTTTTCAATATTACAACTAAAACTTTTTTTAGCTTTCTATAATTTTAATTCAACTCATCTTTCCATATGCCTATGGAAAGATGGTCTTTCCCAAGACTTAACCTAATATTTAATGTGGGTTGAATGGTAAATTTTTTTAAAAATTAAAACCTTAAAAATATCTGGTGGGTACAGAAGGATCATTTTCAAAAAATTAATACTCCATGAAAAATTGTTGGTGGGGGCTGGAGAGCCCCCATGTCCCCCCGTCCCTACTTCTGCCTAATTCCATTGAAGTGAAAGGAAATTGTGTACAAAATCGTCTCATAGCGAGATCAGTTAGGGTATCTTTAATACAAGAGTCATTTTGTTAAAAAAGCCCCCGACCCACAAAAATATCTTCAGTGCAAAGTCAAATGAAAGTATCAATATGTTTTGACACACTTTTCTTTAGAGCTTCTATATAGAGAAACTCGTATTGTTGCCCTCACTGGTTTTCCCAAGAAAAAGTAAATAGTATTCATAAATATGCATGAATCCAACAAAGAATTTGTTCAATCAATGATTGACACGTCATAACAAAACTATAATTGTGATCGTTACATTGGAGATGAAAATTCAAAAAAGACCGTCAATTGATTTACTTTGTTTATATCATATTGAAGTTCCAATCAAAACAACCATCTAGCTAAAGAGGCCCCCCAACCCGACTTTTCCACTGGAGATGCTCTTATTACGTAATATAGTGAAGTTTAAATTAATGATAGATTTTAAATCGGCGATGGTGGCCTGGATTCTTTTTTATTTTATTTGCAATTCAGTCCCTAGGTTTCAGCACCTTTCTTAAAATTTATAAGGAATGAGAATTATGAATATTTTTACCTTCAAATTTAAAAAAACTCCCATTTTACATGTTTAATGTTTTTAGTTTGTCACTAGTCTTATGCTGTGACGGTCTCACGGAAGGTGAACTTTGGAGTGAAATGATCGTTAAAAAAACTGGGAAAACACTTTGCATAAGAATTAAATTAGGTCCTATGCCTTCATATTGGATGATCATATCTATAATTTTCTCATTTAAAATGGCAAAACAGATTTTAATGCTCAATACGTGGATCAGGTGGGGATCCATCGTTGCATCCCTCAAATGTACTGCTCATATTGAATTATGACTCTCTAAATACAAATAAATGTATAACGGCAAGTATGGATCGTTTCAATAAAAAGAGAGACTAGTTCAATATTCTTTGTAGGTATGTATGCATATATACATAGGAGGTGTGTGGTTTTCAAGTGGAAATTAATAATTAATATTAAACAACTAACATCCAGCATTAAACAAACAAATAAAACATTATACAAATACTAAGAGAAAAGTCTAGGGACCAGTTGATTTTCACTTCCAACTTATCGATTGATCCTTGATATATGATTTAGTACCTCTATGATTTTTTATTGACAAAGTCTTGTGCGAGACCGTCTCACATCAAGACCAATGATTAATGTGCAATATTGGGGTTCAAAATATAATTTAAGAAAGTTTTGGAGAGGAAGGAGGGATCTAGGTGCAACTACCACTTTTTGGGGGTGTTAAGCATAAATAATTCAGTAATTAATGATTTTGGGTCATACGAATCTCGCGGGTTGTCGGAGAAATTCGTGGATCAATTTTTTTTCCTCATTTCCGCACAATGCACGGGTTTTACTACCTGACTCGATGTTTAATTTTTAGTAGTTGATGTTTCAACCAAAACTTGTGATGTTTACTCATTAGTCATTTTCACTAAAATCGGGTGTTTTAAAGTTAAATTTGATCTTTTATTGTAAATTATAAGTTTACATGTTACATTTTAAACACTTTATACATTTTTGACACTAGTTAGTGATATTTAATTATCTGATATTTTATTTTATTTATACTTTCATTTTAATTGATGTATTCTTTTTGAGCTAGTTATTTTAAAAATAAATATCGATGTTTCTTCTTCTTTTTTTAAAAATAATTTATATCCTTGGCTTATCAATAGTGTGAAATGAGTTTTAAAATATAATCTTGATGTTTTTTACTTTTTCAAATATCATTGTCACATTTTGGTGTACACTTTAATGTTTTAACATTACACACGCGTCTTTATTCAATGCTTACATATTAAATTTTCATGTGTTTTTTAGTGTTTACATTTGATGTTTAACTGTTTAATGTTTATTTTAATATTTCATTTGATATTTAATAATTTTAGTTTGATGTGTATAGTATTGTAATTTGATGCTTAACTATTATAAGTTGATGTACATTTTAATATTTTAATTTGATGTTTCACTATTATAATTTGATGTGTATAGTGTTAGTGTTTTTATTTAATGTTTAATTATTGGAATTTTATGTTCTTTTTAGTATTTTTTATTTGAGGTTTGAAATTTCTGATTTGATTGTTTATTACATTTACTTGATGATTTAACTTGTTATTATTTAGACTTGATTTTTTGAATAATTTTTTTTAAAAAATTAACTCAAGAAGACCCAAAATATTGGCCCAACTTAAAACCCATCGATGCAGTTTGGCCTAAATTTCCCTAACCCAAGACATCTTGAAATTATCTCTTCTGAAAATTCTCCCTTCATCGATCCCTAAAATCCTCGACGAAGCACTCTTTTCGATCCTCCACACCGTGCTCTCCATCTTTCAAGTTGTCGTCCCCTGGAGAAAGGTTACCGTCCAAGGCCTCCTACCCGTGACCACCGTTGATAACCTCCGCAGCTTCTTCTCGAGGTACAGTGGGGTTAGGAAGCCGAGATCCCAGCGGGGCCGACAAGTAGACTCTAATTGCAAAGGGCAAGAAAGGAGGTGGCGATTGGAGGCAGCTAGCGATGGAGGACAGATGCGAGAGAGAAAGAAAGCAAGAAAATTTTGGTTTTTGCAAATAAACCATTGTAAATTTTCACGTATTTTAAAAGGTACCCCCAAATGGAAAATAATTAAAATTTAACTTGCAAATTTATTATCTCCTATTTTATGTACTCCGCTTTATCATTCATTTGCCCTTCGTCTTACCATGCGACAGTCTCGCACGAGACGGACTCTTCTTGATTACTTATTGATGATATTCACCTCTCATTTTAGAGTTAAATCTCTCAGTCTCTCAATTGTAATAAGAAAGTGCAATCAACACTACTTAATAACCCTTACTAACGAACAATCTATACGAACGTCATAAATTTAATTCAATAGTAACAATAAATATAAATAATTAATAAACTTAACAACAACATCCCATAAACGAGAAAACTTTAGATAATCCATTCCATATCCCTGAGAATTAGAACGATGATCGGTATATAATACCAACCCTTAGTTTGCAACACATGCCAAAGAGGGTGAACAATCACGTTCTACCCTCAAAATCTAGCAAGCATTCAACTCATAAATAACAACTTGTTTTACACTTGCATTAATGACACAATAAATTCTGTGAAACCAGAAGTAGAGTATCTAGAAATCTAACAATTTATCCTAGAGTAATTTAGCCTACTACACGTATTTAAGTTCATAAACATAATCAAAGGAAGGACAAGGAAAGGAAGATGAGAATACTGGGGTTTCTCCTCCCAAAACCGAGCTAGCCTAACTAATGAGGATACGATTCTATTTATAGTTCAAGAAAAGAAAGCAATACTGTAAAGGAGTCGGTATCTGCAACAGATCGCAGGGTGTGAAGGCAGTTTGCAAACCTCGAGGGATTTGGCATCCCGCAAAATGGTCACATTTATCCTCCTTCTCCACTTCTCTTTTATTTTCTTTTACTTTCGATATTCCTCTAAATCTTTGCTGCCAATTTCCAAAGCACCCTAAAAAGGGAAATTAGAGCACAAGAACCACTAATTATCTCCTAACCCTTGTAATTGTAATCCGATAATTATTCTCGCAACTAAAGCTTAATTATGACAATCTGAGTCCGAAAATGTAAAATGTGCTAAGGATGTTGTATGAATTGGACAAATAAAACATATCTCACTGAGTCCAAACTCGTCGTAGAATAAAATGAAGTGAAATCTTCACGTCTTAACATGATAGAGATAATCAAGGCATCAAAGCTAGTACAAATAATACCCCTAATAAATAAATAAAAAGTACTGCTTGAACTCCTCCAATGCAGCTTTCATCAAGTTTCAAACATAATTATAAGAACAAGAACGTCAATCTCATTTGTTTTGACCAAATGAAAAGCTATACCTAAAATACTAACGTCAACAATTGATATACAAAATTTCATCGAACATTAAGAATAGATCAATCCCAAAATATTAACAAAGTAGATCTATCCCATTCAGCGGCGGAACTGGGGGCGAGCCGGTGCAGCCCCCCCCCCCCCCCAAATCTGGTGACTGAGGGGGTATTTATGAAGCTCGCCCAGCCCAGCCTCGCCCCGCCCCTCCTGAAAATGTGGGCTAGTTCCGCCACTGATCCCATTATACCTCATTCTAGTACTTTGTTCCCAGCCAAGTCACCATCACCCAAAGACACTAAAGAGAAACTTGACTCCCCGAGATCTCCTTATATCATCTTCAACCTTATGGCCCCAACTCTGGAAAATGAGTGATCACAATATTTTTCTTTTCTTTATCTTTTTTTCTCTAATTTTTCTAGGGTTTCTTTCGAGTTTTCATCCTAAAATGAATCATTTTTTATTGCACATCTCACCTGCTCTTTTAATCTCTCATTTTTGCACAGGTTACCCTTTTGAGTTGTCAACCCATTCAGACCCCTAAATGTTTCCTAAGCCACCCTTGCATTTTTCCACTATATGGGTAAGTTTAAAAAATAAATCAAACAACTCACAAATGAAAGTATGGTGCATACACAATATAATGTATACAATGTGAGTTGCACCCCCCCACACCCACACCCACACCCACACCGCGCTTTAAATACACATTGCAATATGAATAAGAGCATGAAGAAAAATAAAAGGAGAAAAGGGGAAGAGCTAACAATTAGGACCTTTAAGGACCTCCTTGATGATGGTGATACTCCTCCCACGAGGCACCCTCCTTGGATTTCCTTTTTTGTATTCAAATTTTCTAAGCTAGGTTTATGAGGCTTTCTACGTGGGTTAGGAAAACGTGTCCTTAGTTAATCCTCACTGTTGTTTAAAAAAATCTCACTGTTGCGTTAGAAAAATAAATCCTTACCATTCATATCTTTTTCCAATATATCCTTATTTGTTTACTTTTTTCTCCCTCATTCTTAGGGTGTGTTTGGCATAGGCCTAACCGACCTTCCCCAAAATTTTGTTAGGGTTGTTTTAGGCTTTGAGGTCTTGTGTCGCCTTGTCCGTAGCCAACTTTCTGTTACTATGTTCCGTGTTTTTTGTCATTCCACCACAATGCCCCTGGACTGGAATTTCTTGAAATTCCGGCAGGATGGGGTGAAGTTGTTGACTGATCTTCCCACTCAGGTTGAGTGGAAGAGGCTATTCGTCTTTGTGGAAGAGGACCTCGTCATGGGCCATGTTGATGAGGAGAGGGCCCTGATGAGGAGATGACCACTTACACTTCCTGGCAATAAAAGGGATGGGGTTCTCATCATATTGCTGTTGAAACTTTTTCCCTACAACCTTCTATTTCCCACCTTGAGGTCGTGAGCGTCAGGTGGGACAACCTCTTACGTGATTCCAGAGGCCTACTGCCCTCATCCTTTTCTTTTCTTTTTTCCTTTTTATTTTACTTTTTTTTTATCTTTCTCCTTTTCTTTTTTGCAAGAATTTTCGTGGCTGCTTTTCTTGGGGACCTGTCAAGGCTCCCTCGCCGGGCTGGGAGCAGCCGTCCAGCCTCTCATAATGACAACGATATTGGCGTCGTTGATCAACAAGTGAAGGCGATTGATGTCTCTAACATTGATGTCAACAAGGATGAGCCTACTCTGAAAAGGGCCCACCACAGGTAGCGGAGAAGAGGAGAAGATGGTGAGGCAGATTCCACCCTGTCTCCATGCGTCATCATCTTAGAGGAAGTCCAAGAGACGCCCACAGCCAGTCATCAGGGTCTAGTGGCAACCCGACCTATTTCAGTGATCCCTTTCTCACCTTCATTTAGGCACAACTCTTCTTCCAGGAGATCTGCTCCAGGTCCTTTGTGCAATGCCTCTACTCGGACAAAATTTGTTTCCCAACCCCTGACCATTCCCCGCTTCAATGCTTGAATGCGCGAACGCTCCCTGAATGTCGCTGGCACCAACTCTTTGGTCGACCAGTCAACTGCGGCTGTTCTTGAGGTTGGCATCTCCTCTTCTTTATTTAGTTTTCCTTTATTTTCTATTTGTGCTTATTTGTTTTCCCTTTCTTATTCTAGCACCTCCGCTCAGCCTAGGCCATGTAGGAAGAAATTAACAGCTTGTAGGCAGAAAATAGCAAGTTAAAATGCGGTCTGGCCTCCTTGCATTCCCAAGCTCATTGTGTTATGGAGGTGGAGCAGGATCTAGAGCTGTAGAAGGGTGTCACTAGCTCTCTGCAGAGCTTCCTAAACCGTGATAAGGCCAAGGCCGCTGACCTGAAAATTTTCCAAGAGTGGGCCTTTACTCGGGCTTCCTGAGCCTTTATTCTCGCGTGGTGTGGAGCAATAAGGTCTTCGAGTTGTTGAGAGGCGCTCTGATGAATACCATTGACCTCTACTCTCGCACGGAGGATGAAGATCAACTACGAGCTGGCCTTGGTGATGCTTTTATTCCTTTCCGGGAATACAGGTTCACTGAGTATTTCTCCCTGCTGTACCCAGGGATGTCATTGGCTGAGTTGGAAAGTTATATCCTCGATGGTATCCCCCTGAGGCCGATGCACATTCCTCTAACGGGACTCAGCAACTGGCTGAAGACACGGCGGTTCCTGCGGAGGAAGTTGCTCAAAATGTAGACAGCACGAAGAAGAACAGCAAAGCCAGACATGTCAGTGCAAGGGGTGAATCTGGGGAGGTTAGTTCCATGGTCCTTGAGGAGGCTGGAGGAGAATATGGTGCGGTAAAGCCCTGAAGAAAAAAGATTTCTCTTTTTTTCCTGTTCCCCTACTGAGGGATGAAACATTTATTGCCTTGTTGTTTCTTTTTTTGTAGCAAATTTTTAACGTTAATTTCCTTTTTGATTTGGCCTTCAGTTGTGTTTATTGTTAAAACATATTTCAGACTGAACTACGTTAGTTTGCATTTTTTTCCAGCACCCTTCGTGGTCGGGGCCATCATTCTTCTCCCCCTATTTTTTTCTCTTATCTTTGAAACTCGACCTACAGCTGTGCTTCCTGCCGGGGTTAGCTTTTGCAGGTTCTACCTGCAACTATTTTAGAGTTTGCAGCTTTGACCAACCAGTATTTGCAACTTAACTCCGGCATTGAGTGTCGTCAGAGTTTTGTGGTCTTTATCGTATGTAACCTGGCCTGCCATTGTGCTGGCAATTGGGGCCAGCACCTAGGCTTTAGTCTATGTTCTGACTCATGCTTCCCAGGCTTTGGCATTTTCCAGAAATTCATTTTCCTTAGCCCCTTTGAGATACAGCATGCACTTTGCGCTGGCAGTTTTCGCCAGTGTGGAAACATTTGCCTGAATCAAGCCTTTCTCTAATGCTGGATGAGGCCGGAGATTCATTTTCATTAGCCTCTTTGAGATTTGGCGTACACTTTGCCCGAGCAGTTTGCGCCAACGCGACAACATTAGCCTGAATCGGGCTTTTTTCAGGCGCTGGGTGCGGCAGGAGATTCATTTTCCTAAGACCCTTTGAGATTCAGTTTGCAGTTTGCGTTAGCAGTTTGCGCCAACGCATCAATTTTAGCCAGAATAGGGCCTTTACCCGGCCGTTGGGTGCGGCCGGAGATTCATTTTCCTT
>JAULKK010011112.1:0-10219 GCA_032355705.1 Rubia peregrina
CAACAATTTTTTTGCGAATAGAGTCCATACCCGGCCTGTCGAGTCCAAATTTACCGATTAAGCACAGCTTCAGAGGCTCTGCGAGTCTCTGAACGTCTTCATCGGAGAAGATACAAGCTTTCCCATCCTCGTATGAAGTTTTGGGATTGGGGATTGAGACTGGGCGGGAGGGTAATTGATGAGTTCGAGAGTGAGGGGTCTGGGGAGGTGAAGCGGATGTGAGCACAGAGGCATAAGTGGGTGGTGGGCTACCTCCATAAGGAGGAGCCACCATTTTTATCAACTGGATAGGTGGATTCAGGTGAGAAGATGACCGTTGGAGGCGGTAACGGCTATAAGGGTGGCGGTGTTGTTCAGTTAGGAAAGCCAGAGTGTAGAGAGATGCGTGAGAGATGAGAGAGAGAGAGAGATCAAGATGAGAGAGAGAGAGAGAGTTGACTCAGCATTTCGTTTTAAAATTAATAAGTTTCCATCACTTCTTTTTATAACAAACACAGCTTATTAGTAGAAGCAATGTTTTAAAGCAGTTTAAATAACTTTGGTGAAGAATATTTTGAATATTACATATGACATTACTTTATATTAATTTGATGTGTATGAAATAAAATGCTTACATGTTTATTCATCAATTATGTAATATGATTACTTGAAATAACTTTAAAATGTGGATAATGAATTAGATTTAAGTAATAGGGTAATGCAATTCTGGAAATTAAAATATTAATTCAATTAAGCTATAATTCTCATTTAAATTTTAAAATAATGATGAGAATTTTGGTTAAATATCATTTTTAGATATAAAAGACATTATAAATTAAATAATAATAACGTGGATTTTTTAAAGTAAAAACATCACATATCAAAATATAACACAAATTATATAAAAATATATCTACATAATAAATTTAAAATGTTACACTACCAAAACTTTAATCCAATAAGTATTATATAATATTAATATTTAGTTTAAGTTATAAACTTTATTATAAATTGATGTTGTTGGTTCCTTTCAAATAAAGGCGGTGATCAGAAGCAAGTGTATCATGGTCGCTCCTGTTCCGAGTCCTACAATCAAAGCCTTGGATCGGTTTTGGAAAAAACTCTGATGATTAACTTAGTACTATATCTTAAGAGTATGACTTTTGGAGTTTTTGCAACATACTGTGCTTTTTGGTGATCTTCTTTATTTATAGGCTTGGCGAGTTGTTGCCACGGTCATGGTTCTTGGATTCCAAATCGTGGTGGTCGTGCCCATCGTGGTAAATGAAGGACCCACATTCCGCATATGTAGGACAACCATGATCTTGTTGGTCATGATCGTCAGGGTGGTTGAGACCCCATGTCTCTTGCATCGTGGGTCAGTTGTTTGCTTTGCATTTTCATTTTCGTTTAACTCAAAGCCAGCTTAACTAAGCTCTTTCGGTTTGGGTCTTTTGTTTGGACACTATATACACCATAAGCCCCCTACCACAAAGTGTCAAAGAGGAAGCATGGATATATTTCTTGTTAACGTATGGTCGTGCGACCACATGAGCTGAGATCGTGGGGATGGTTTCAATATTTATGTTTAATCGTCCTGCAACATAATGTGTTGGGGTATCCTTTAAGGCTTTGAGGGTTGAAGATATTCTTTTCATTTATCACATTTTGACTCGATGTGTGGCTAAAAAAACTACCACCTACTTTGCTAATCATAATTTTTTGGTTAGAGGGGCTTATAGTATGTATATATGGCTCACCCAATCCTAGTCGGGCAAAGCCAAGCATTATAGTAGTCGCAATAGACTGGTTCACTAGATGCACGTCTGCCAACCCTACCACTTCGCTTCAAGGTACCCATTCCTGGGAATAGCATAAAGGCACTATTTGCCAGAAAGCTCTCTGTCACGCCACGAGCTAAGAGAGCAAAGTGTGGCATGTGGGCCAGATCACAATATCTAGACTCTATAAATAAGGAGAAAGGACAAGAAATAAGGTAAGTCAGTTTTGACCAGGAGAAACTGATAGTAAAGGCAACACTAATTTGGGCATCAAAGTTTCCTCCTCGGGAACCACCCCCAGGGATTTTTGCAAGTACTCGAAAAGGCTGGATTTTTCGTAGCAAATTTTGGGAACTATCACTATTTGGAAGGAATTCCCCGCATAAGTTGACCTCAAAAAATTAGAAACCAAAACTAAACCATATTATCAAGAAAACCAAATAAACCAACCAAATCGAATTCAAAATTTGATTTTCGAGTTGAAACCTAACATTGAATAAACCAATTACATGAATTTAAAGTGAGAAAAAGAATATAGAGAAATGTGCATTTTAAAGCCTATGTTTTGGTTGGAAGTGTCAGTATAACATTGTAAAATCTAAAAGTACAAATCTAACCCTATATTTTGGTCAGTGCCAATCCAATCCTGGCAACCAAATTGTGGCCAAAATTCTTTAAAATGATCATTATACCCCTCTCAAAAAACTGGAAAATGGGAAAAGATGATATTGCCCATCCTAAAAAGTGCTCAAACTCGTTTGTCGGTCGCCATCGTCAATCAACCTCAGTCAATGCTGATCAATGCCTTCTGACGCCGAATGTGCTGATATATGTGATGATGAATCCAACAACATTTAACATGATAAAGTCTTGCATATATAATAATAGAATTTAATGGTCGAATTTGACTCCGTTTGACTTCCAAAAGTATAAATATGCAATCTTTTCTGGGACGAAGAGAGTATACAAATTCGGTCTCCATATTGAAAAATTGATTATGTCCCTAACAGTATCCAAATAGCAATGTGTGTCTATCTCTAATTACAAAGTTACCAAATTTTGTAAGGAAATTATTTACCAAAATTTGCGAATTTCTTTCATAAATTATTTACCAAAATTTCTTACTTTCCTAATGAAGTGATACAAATTATAAATATATTTATGATACTCCCTCCGTCCCACTCTAAATTGCTTAGTTGCTTATGTGAGATGTTAGATTTATCTTAACATCTATTTTCAAAATATTAATTTTTTATGCGGCATTATTATAGGTAAACTAGAGATATTTATGGTCAAACATGCTCATTGAAAACCATGAAAAAGTAAATAAGCAATTTATAGTTGATCTATCCCTATCTTTTTTTGTACATAAGTGCTGATTTAACCCTATATTTTTAGTAAAGTAATAATCTAACCATATGTTATTAATAAAAGTACAGCTCTAACATGGTCACCATCCGTCGACGGCGGTCCGCCAGTGTTGACTGACGGCATAACCTAGGGGTATAATTAAAAACCTAGGGGTTTTTTCTTTTATCAAATTAGTCCAATGCCTAAAACATAGGTTATTTTTGCACTTTACCCAAGATTATAATTTTCAAATTAATTAAAGCAATTTAACCCGATTTTAACTACAAAACACAATACATACTTGCACATCAATTTAATGAATTCACTTTAACACACCAACATCTTATGAAAGTTCACTTCATCACAATAAAAAAAATCCAACTAGTGCAAAAAAAAATTAAGAATGAAAGCCTTATTATTCTTTTAAAAAATAACTAAATACATTTTTAAAATCCAAGATACTATTATTTATTATTAATTTGTAATATATTTTGCATATTTTAAAATATATTTTTCAAGAAGTATATATATTTTATTTTATTATTTATTTAACTACAATTCGGCATTAAGGTCGAGTTTTGGTTTGAGTTTGGATATCCAAAATCAAACAAAAAAATATTTTTGAAATTCAATTTATTCAATTCAGATATCCGAGTATCATATATTTCCTCCAACCCAACAACCATAGCAAATTTTCTTTTGTCCCAACAAAAATGACGTGATTTGAAAATTACCCAAAATGACAAAGAATATGCTGTTAAAATCGCACAATGTTCTCTTTAACTATATCAGCTTGCAAAATTGGGCCCACTATTTTTCCAATATATCCCTATTTTTTGACAATTATTATTTTCCACATTAACTTGCATAAAAGAGCAAGCCAAAAGCAAGTCCACCATTTTTTCTAGAAGGGAATATTATATTTAGTTCAGGTTATACAACGAACTATTCGATTTAAGATTTTTTTTTCCGATTCCTACTTTTTCCTCAAGTAGCCCCAAAAAATGAATGGGCTAGGATTTTCTTGCACAAATATTAAAAAGAATGGGTAAATGAACATTTCACATTTTACGTACTGCCTCTATCCCACAAAATATATATATATATATATATAATGTTTTTCGACTTTCTCAAGCCATATTTTTAGTTTAAAAGGTCTTTTGATCATTTTCAATTAATATGGCAAAAATTGACGTTGTCAACTTCTTAGATGAGACCAATATCATTTCATCACGTAAACATAATTGAGAGATGATTATGCATTTTAAAATAACTAGGTAATTTTAGCTTTTTATTCTTTCTTTAAAAAAACCCAACCACTTCATAATAAGAGATCGTCTTTTGAAAGACGACATTTTCATAAATGATGGAAAGACAACAAAACTTTTTGGGTTGCATTACTAGAAAGAACATAAAAGGTTTTAGTTGAAATAATAAAAAATCATTATGTAATGTGTAGTAATTATAAGTTTATAGCCCAATTAATGCACCCAAGTTTTTTCTAATTTGCAGTTTAAACCTTGATATTTTCATAACTTATGAAAAGACCGTCTTTCAAGAGATTGACTCTTCTAATTAAACATGTCTTTAACAAAGACTTTGCCTTATTCAGTTCACGCGTTAATATCCCCTAGCCAGGTCACAACGCGCTTTGCGCGGTGAGCTAGATAATGTATTGTAGGAAAAATTGAAATAGTGTTATATGTAATATAAATTGAAAGTTATACATAATAGTAGGTTAAATGTTTAAACAATGAATTTATGAATTTCATATGCAATTTAAGTTCATAATGAACTGGATCCACCAAGTTTAATTAGATGTTTTATGGTATTATGTTCAATTATTGTTAAAAATGATATGGTGAAAGTGGAAATTGAAATAAATTTATTTAAATGTACTCAAACATTATGTCTTCTAGGTTTTTTTTTATTTCATATTTTCCAAATAATTCATAAAGCGTAAAAAACATTCAATTTTTTTTTTGACTTTTTTGAATGAATATATTTTGTTTTTTAAAATTTTATACTATAAATTATAAATTGAAAATGTTTTGATGTCTAGACATGCAATGTATGTGTAATGGTTAGACGTAAAAGGTACTATGCAATCTAATTTGTATAATTTGAACACGTTGCATTGAAGATAAATATTTAATTGTGAATTTGAAGGTAGTTAGTGAAGGAATAAATTTAGCAAGACATTTCTCTTGTTTTTTCATCTTCAATTTGAGAAATCATTGGTAATTTGTAGAGATCACAATAGCGTGATGACATTGTGTTTAGAATCACAAATAATGTTTATTAGAATGAGTTCTAATATAGTATAAAAAACAAATGGGAGAAAGCAATTTTATAAAAATGTGGCTCATTTCATTTTAAGGCATTAACAATAATCTTAAGTTATGTACATTTAGAAGCAAAAGAGGGCTCTTTGCATTGAATATGTTCATATTAAAAAAAGTTACCTTATGGACATGATTAGATTAACTTGTGGGAATTAAACAACTTTCATTGAGGACACTGTTACTGTAGGTAAATGAACATAAAAAAAATCGTTTAGATTAAAGTTCCTTTCAATAAATTGAAGTGATAAAATTGCTACATTCTGTAACTATTTGTTTGTTCTCATTTGGCAACTATGAAGACTTTCTTATCTTTAAATTTTAGCCTAGTTGCATATCATAACAACAGACAAATGACTCCAGCTCATTAAACACGATACATCAAATTTGCAGCACCAACAAATTATCTACAGTTAAATACACTGTGGTAAATACATAAAGATCAGGAAGGTAAATACAAATGGCACTAACTGGTAAACAAAAATGCATTCATCTCACGACAATAACAATTCATGGTGAGGAAAAATACACCTTCAAATTGCTCCAGGAACAGGGCATGCATACCAGTACTTAAAACTAAGCTTATTTGCAGATGACGCTAACAGATAATAGCACCAACACATAAACAAAAATGCAAGAAACTCACAACAACCACCAATGATGAACATTTACATACACTGTCATACTGAACTGAGAACAGAGACGCAAACGACAATGAACCAATCAGAGAAATAACAGACTTGTGTACAAAAATATATATCAAAGTTTCAACACCAACAATCGATGAACAATTCAACACACTTTCAAAAAATTACAGCAAGAATAACAAGGCATGAGTCCCAATACATGACTTAAACTGAAAATCGATTATATTCATGGATCATACAGCAGAAAAATAAAGACAATTCATGAATAAAAAACACATCAAAGCCGCACTCGCAGTATTGTTCAAGAAAATATATTTCTTGAATGTTTCATGAAAAAAAGGAAACACCTCTATATGTGTGTATATGTACCTTCTAAATTATCATGGGATTCTTAAAATTCCTGCATTAAGATTTGTTGGACCAATGCACGGGCAAACACCAACAGATTAATACCTTTTCAGACTAATGACATGAATACTTTCGTAATCATTTCTAGTTTTGCTGACTGAAACTTCCCCAGTCATATTATTGATTAAGAAAAGGATACAGAGAACGTTAGCATGATCCTTGTGTAAGGATGGCACGCAAAAGTGGATAAATGGTAAAGCACTGCCCTCACATCTGATAAAATTGGAACGATGCAGATAATGTTTGCATGATCCTTGTGTAAGCATGACACAGACAGGTCGAGAAATGGTAACATAAGTCATCAAAGAGTAACCATGAATATAGTGGAAGAAGCATTCTGAATGTGTTAATGGCAATCTTCTATGTGCAGACACTTGACTCACAGAGATCATTATCAATTGTGCAGAAAAAAAAATTCACAGATTCTTGAAGCAGCAAAAGAATAAATGAGAACTGCCAGGATTTTGCAGAACTTATCAAACGTTACACATCTAATCAGTAGGCATCCATTGATTCATTCAGAAGAGAAGTGAGAATTGGTAAATAGCAGAATGTCGAGAAGAGAACTGAGCAGGTAGTGACTATTTTTCTCAGTGCCTAAGGTACCATGGCCACATGAGAACCGGGGAGCAAATTTTACTCATAGATGTACCTTGTGAATCCTAACGACCATGTAGTTTAACTCTGTTTGCCAGTAATTTGCAAGGAAGATGTAGCGTGGATTCCTAGATGTAGTCTCTACAAGCACAAAAATCTTCAGACGGGAGAAAAACATTAAACATACCCAAGAGACACACAAGCATTGTAATTGTATAAAGCATTCGAACCCAAGAGACACACATGAGAACTCGTTTGATAAGCACCCCTAGTTGTGATCAGATAGAACCTCGCCATGGATCAGTATTGTCGTCAGTTACCCTCTCCCCACATAATATACACTTCATGAGATCAACATTTACAATTTGCACATCAGTTTTACCTTGCATCAGATTGTGCAGTAAATAGCTAGTAACAATGAAAATCAAGAATGCAGAAGGTAAATCTGCATCTTATATTCACACTGTATCTGATGAAAGCACATGTAGCAAACTAAAATCAGTTGCAAGACATCAGTTTAATCAATAAATCAGTTGCAAAACACAAAAAGCATCATAAGAGGAAAGGCACATTAACAGGTTGAATGCACTCATAACATGGAATTTGCCTTGATAACATTGAAGATATAGAGAACGAAGTTCAAAGAATCTATAAACACATTCTGTCTGATCCACATGTGGAAAAAAAATACAATGAGTAGGAGAAAACATACCAAATCATATTAATAGGGCAATAAAGCAGAGCAGAAAGTAACTGAGATCATATTACTTGGAATACCCAAATCAGATCATATTAGTTAGAAGAAAATAAAGTCTATCAGTGAGGTTGTTATTTAAATAGGTCAACATTTGTGAACTTCCTTCCCAAAAGAAAAGGTAAGGATCTAGCACGGCACATTAATCAGAAAACCAGCAATAGTTGAACACATTGAATGAAGCATGAAAATTGTAGTACTGGAGTATTAGTAATTCAGATTCTTAGTAATCAAGCAATTAGTACAGTTGTTGTGTATCATTCAGCCTAAAACTACATAAAACTACAAGAAATAAAATCTGGAAAGGCTCATTCCCTGGATACTTAAAACATTAAAAAAATTGGGAATAACAGCTGCAACACCAAATGTTTGTTATAGAGTACATAAGACAGTCAAACATATAATGAATCGTCATCAATCAGCAGTAATGACCCATGAAAAGAGAGTAACTTTTTTAGTTCATCCAATTGCACAACACAATATATTAAAAAATGCCACATACATGCAAGCATTCTGTAACACTTATCTAGAAATCTTAATGCAGTAAGCAGCACCTTAGATGGCATTATATGACAAAAGTTACAACTATTTGTAAACTTCATAATAAATTCATGAGGGAATTGTATCAATGCAGGATTGTTGCTACAGTTAGACGTTCAAATCTGGTAACTAACAATCAGTAAGCCAATATGGTTGTGTGAATAAGGCACATTAGGCATGAAGTGCGGAAAATAATTTAGCTTGTTCAAATAACCGGTAAAAATCGACGCAACAGCAGCCTAAGTTGCATCTGTAACCTTTCAATAAGCAAGTCAACTCATCATAGAAGCCACAATTACAACAAATCTGCAACAATGCCAATAGAAGCATGGAAATACAATGTAATTTATCTGAAGCTCCGCTGATGTAAAAGTTTAAATGCATAACTATCAGTTTGCACCTTAGATGGCATCACATGATTATTTGTAAACTTCATAATAAATTTATGAGGAAATTGTATGAATGCAGGATTGGTGGTACAGTAAAAACTTCAAATCTGGTAACTAATGATCGGTAAGCCAGCACAACTGTGTAAATAAGCCACATTAGGCATGAAATGTGAAAAATAACTTAGGTTGTTCAAATAACTAGCAAAAACCGACCGAAGAGGCTAGGTTATATCCATAATCCTTCAATAAGTAAAGCAACTCATTATACAAACCATAATTATAACAAATTTGCAACAATCACAATACAAGCATGGAAATACAATGTTGTTTATTTCAAGGTCCACTGACGTATAAGTTTAAATGCATAACTATCAGTAAAAAAAAAGATGACCATCACATCATCCCATGTTTGGCTTCTTTGTACTGCTAGATAAGATTGGTTGTTCATACTTTTGGCACTTACAAAGGAAGCAGCCATTGACGTCATCATCAGAAATCACTTATGCTAACACCCTGCTCTCTCCATTTACAAATAATAAACAGTACTTTAGATCGCACCAGCCTATGCTGAGTTACCTCTATATGTAACTCAACATAAGCCTTTCTCCTCTGGCCATTTGGGAATTGAAATAGAGGGAATGTTTTTTGTCCAAGGACAAACAAAGAAGGCTGAATTACTTCCTGAAACGGTGAAATCCAACAATGGGCAACTCCAACGACAAAAAAAGAAGGCTGAATTACTTGCCGAAAAGCTGAACTGGAACAATGGGCAATATTTACAAAGGCAACACGGGGAAAAAACCATGCCATTGCAATAGAAGGACCAACAAAAAATTGAGAGAGCTAGCCCGAGGTCCATGTCAGCAAAACAAAACGACATCGTTTTGCGTTACCACAGGCGCAACGATGAAGACACCTGGCCTGAAGGAAGCCCAAGATGGTGACAGAGAAGCACAGGTCATCAACGGAGTTTCTGGGAAAGATTGTGAGTCAAAAATTACGACTGAAGAAGGTGATGATAGAGAGAAAAGTCAGAAACGTGAAAAGCCACAAAACGATGTAAAATGACACCGATAACCCTGACGACATCTGTGTCAACCAACAGGTTTGAAACATTTCTATTAGTAGTAGCTAGGAGATGAGCGAAAATGATCATTTGAGAACGTCGGACGGTGAAAGAAGCAAAAGCAAAAATAAAATAAAAGGCTGGACACCCCTAAATCTTATACAAAAAAAGAAGCATTCGAAAGATACAACTCTCTTAATTCCCAGTATCCCCAAAAATATTGCAAGAAAATTAATAAGCTCTCAACGAAAGGGTCACCTGAGCTACATATTCCAGCAAATACTCACAACTTTACTACAGCCCTAATGAAGTCTTCCAGCTGCAATATATCTCCAGTTAAACCAGAGGCCTCGCCAACGCTCACTT
>JAULKK010011123.1:0-10218 GCA_032355705.1 Rubia peregrina
TCTTGCTCTACCTGATTTCCATAGGACTTTAGAGATACACTGTGATGCTTGTGGTGTTGGTATTGGTGCTGTATTGATGCAAGAGATAGACCTATAGCTTACTTTAGTGAAAAGCTAAATGGAGGTGCTCTTAACTATCATGTTTATGATAAGGAATTCTATGCAATTGTACGTGCTTTAGAGACTTGGCAACAATATTTATTGCATAAAGAATTTGTTATTCATAGTGACTATGAATCGTTGAAATATTTGAAGAGTCAGATGAAGTTGAATAAGCGTCATGCTAAGTGGTCTAGTTTCATTGAGTCTTTTCCTTAGGTGTTGCGCTACAAGAAGAGTAAAGAGAATATTGTTGCTGATGCTTTGAGTCGTAGGCATGTTATACTCGAATGGATTGTGTCCTCTTAGGATTTTCGTTTGTGAAGGAATTATATGCTACTGATCCTGATTTTTCATCTGTGTATGCTGCATGCAAGAATGGTTCTTTTGATAAGTATTTTCGACAAGATGGATTCCTTTTCCTGAAAAATAGGTTATGTGTTCCTCAATGTTTTATGCGTGAGTTACTTGTTAGAGAAGCCCATTCAAGTGGTATAATGGGACATTTTAGTGCATTAAAAACTTATAATTTGTTGAAGGAACGTTTTTATTGGCCGAAAATGCCTATGCATGTTGATAAAATTTGTAGGAATTGTATTGAATGCTTAAAGACTAAGTCTAAAACTAAGCCTCATGGTTTGTATACCCATTTACCTGTTCCTCACATCTCTGGGTTGATATTTCTATGGACTTTGTACTCGGATTACTGCGATTCCAAGCAGGTAATGATTCTATCTTTGTGGTTGTTGATCGCTTCTCAAAGATGTCACATTTTATTCCTTGTAGGAAGACTGATGATGCGAATCATGTCACAGATTTATTTTTCAAAGAAGTAGTCCTTCTCCATGGTATTCCTGCGTCTATTGTGTCTGACAGGGATGTACATTTTTTGTCCTACTTCTGGAACACCTTGTGGCGCAAGTTAGGGACAAAATTGTTGTTTTCTACGACAAGTCATCCACAAATTGATGGTCAAACAAAAGTGACAAACCGCACACTAGGGGCACTCTTGTGTGCACTATTCCAAAAGAACCTGAAGAATTATGAAACTTACATTCCGCTAGCAGAGTTTGCTTATAATCACACTATTCATACTTCTACTTCTTTACCTCCGTTTGAAATTGTTTATGAATTTCTACCTACTACACCTCTTAATTTATTTTCTTTGAACTTCAAACAGGTGAAGAATTTGGATGGAGAAAAGAAGGCTGATTTTTTGAAAAGATTGCATGAGAAGGTGCGATTGAAGATTGAGAGAATGAATGCTTAGAATGTTACTCGAGCAAACCAAGACCGCCGATCCATGGTCTTCAAGGGGAGCGACTGGGTTTGGTTGCACTTGCGGAAGGAGAGGTTTGCAAATGCCCAACAATCTAAGCTAAGTCTGCGTGGTGATGGTTCTTTTCAAGTGTTAGAACGTGTGATGATAATGTCTACAAGATTGATCTTCCCGGTGATTGTGGTGTTAGTACTACTTTCAATGTTACTGATTTATCTCCATTTACCTTTGAAGACTATTCAGTTTCGAGGGCAAAACCTTTCAACCACGGAGGGAATGATGGAGATCCAGAGACGACTACTACCATAAATGAAGACATTCCACGTCTTGATAAAAAATCGAGGGTTATGTTTGGGACCCTCTAAGTGACATGGCTGGACCTATGACAAGGTCAAGAATGAAGCTTAGGGATGCGGTATTGAATGCTTTGATTGACCGCCTTCATGATGAAGCACTTAAGAAGAAATCGGCAAGGACTTGGATTACTTATTCAAGTTTGTCAATTAACTGAAGACATTATGAAGAACACTATACTCTTTTTCCCTTTGGGTTTTTTTTAATGAGGTAGTGTGATCATTGTAAACATTAATTTTGGTTTTTGGACTAAAGAGGTCGACCATGTGGGCCTTGGAGAGTTGTTCGAAATATGATAGTCCATTAGCGTTTAGCATATTCAGTTTTATTCTGATTAGAATTAGATTTGGTAAGATTAGATAAGGTAATATTTTTCCAGTCTAATTCTAAGACAGGATGCGGCCGAATTAGAGTTAAAAAGGAAGTTTAGTTAAATATGGTTTTAACTTCTTCAAGCTTCCATAACTTGATTCAGATTCTGATTGTGATTAGGGTTTAGAGGGCCAAATTTTACCTCTATTTAATGAGGGTTCAGCCTAGATTTTAATACACTTTTATAACACTTTTATCAATAAAATATTTAAAATTTTGAGACATTCTCATTATCTTCATTATTTCTTAAACCTGCGGGCTATTTAAGTTTCAATCTCCTTTTTAAGTGTACCCTATGGGCTAGACGCTTATAAAGAACCCTTGTGATCTAAACCTGCAGGATATTTAGATAACAAGTCGAAGTTGAGTGTACCCTATGGGCTAGATGCTGCAATTTTGTGCAACTTAGGTGGGTTGGGCAAGATTCCCATCTTGGTTAAAAATCCGATATTCCGTAAACCAAAGTCTTCGCAAGGAGATTCATATCATTATATCTCCCGGTAAGGTTGTTTGAGTGTAACGTGAGCATCAAGTACCATAAATGGTGGAATGAATCAACGGTAGTTCCAATTCAAATATTTTTAGGTGTGTCAAAAGGACACTGGGATACCATAGTACGATGTCTTAAGATTCATGGGTCAAGACTGACAATGCTTACCTGCATCGTGCGTAGCTGATTGTATGCATCTAAGGTTGCTCAAGAAAAAACCTATGATCCTGATAACCCCTTCATATTCCTTACAAAGCGAAGGAGTACACACTTATCCCATTAAAATCACCATGGCCGAAATAACTACCACCTACATAGTTTCAAATCCTCCTTTGACGAGTTTGGTAACTAAGCATATCGTGCAAGATGTGTGTGTGTGCCATGTGTCGACATAATAATCCTTTCCAAATAGATATTTAATTGGTTCTATGTCATCTCATGTTAGTTGGTTCCATTTCATCTCATGTCATGTTTTATGTTTGTGCACATGTGTTCTTGTATCGTGCATATTCATAATTTGTTTACCCAAAACTTTGATTCTAAACAAAGTGGCAAAGCCATTTTCTAAATACCGAATATCTTTTTATTTTCATTTCATATGTAAATAAAAAAGTTAAGTGAGTATTGTCAATTTTAAATATGAAGGAAACTGTGATTTTAGAGCTTCCAATGTATGAAATTTAAAATTTTACATTACAAGGAATGCCTCTGATGTTTCCTGTGAAAAACAAATTTTATATTACCATATGTTAGGGAATCCAAGTCACGAGGAAGGACTAGAGAATGGTAATTAAGATAATTGGGGGAAGTCTAGGGGGTAAATAGGTTTATACATTCATTAGAAATTATAGCCAAACATTATATAATTAAATTATTGTCTCTTATGGAAGTTGGAATTAGAAAGTTTTTGGCACATTTAATAAGAGAAATTATATTAAGAGTAGTCAATATAACAACATAAGAAATTCTAATCAGATAGATTCAAAGTTGGAGCATCATTTGAGCGGATCAAAACACTGCCCTAGTTGTGGTCACAAGTTCGATGGCAAGACGGGCTTAATATGTCTTGTTTATAATTTTTATTTACTTATTATTTTATGTTCTTGAATTCACTATATGACTCTTGAAAGTGAAGAATCAAGTCAAGAGATAAAATAATCCCACCATATTATTCATATATACACATTGTATAGACACACACACACGCATACTATTGATAGTTTATTTTCATGTTGTGGGACAGGGTAGGTCTACTAGCCGAGGTGAAATTTACTCCAAGGGATCAAGAAATGATAGATGAATCTAGTGAATGCACTTTAAAATGTAGCAAGGTGATATAATAAATAGTTATTTTAGTTCAAATGTTTACATAAAATTTAGCAAAACTTCACACTTATGAGCCTATCCGATTTTATAAACATGAATAAAGATTAAATATGCACTTCAGTGCTCATTTAATTGGTTTCTTTGATTTTTCACATGTGTGCATGTGTCGTGAATGTTTGAAACATCTTTTCCAAAAACATTGGTCTAAAATAAATATGGAGATGAAGTTTTAAGTATTGTATAGTTTCATTTTCATTAATCAAATATACTTTAAAATGTAGTTATATTTTATGGGAAATATGAAGTTTAATTATCTATTTTATTAAATCGAACACACCTTAAAAATTTCTAACCGGTTTGATTCTAAAAACTTGGTTAATAGTGAAATATGAAATTTAATGATCAATTGATTGATTTAATGTCATCTTATGCTAATTGTACACATTTGTGCGCGTGTTGTTCATGTTTTAATTTTAAGGCTTTGATGCATGGGTCTTGATGAGTGTCATTTACTAAATTTTACAAAGAGCTTGAAGGATTGTGTTGATGTTTGTTGTGCAAATTAGGGAGGTTTCTGGATAAAGGGCTTGATTCGTATGCTAGGTGCCTGAGGATAAATCTTCGGGTTGGTACAGATGGTAATGAGTCATACCAGGCTCATTGCACATCCGTGTAGTTTAGGCTGTGTCAAGTCGTTACATCATTCATTCCTCAAAAGGTTTAATTTATTGCAAATGTGTTGAAAGATTATAGGATGGTGTTTTCTCTCATTTTTAGTTTGTATCTCCCACCAAGGTTGTTTGAGTGTAACTTGAGCATCAAGTACCATAAATGGTGGAATGAATCAATGGTGGTTCTAGGTCAAACATTTTTAGATGTGTCAAAAAGGCACTGGGCTACCATAGTACGATGTCTTGAGATTCATGGGTCAAGACATGCAAAAGTTAGCTGGATCGTACGTAGCTAATTGTATCATTCTAAGGTTGCTCAAGCAAAAACCTATGATTCCGATGCCCCCTTCGTATTCCTTACAAAGTGAAAGAGGACAAACTTATCTCATTAAAATCACCTCGACCAACATAACTACCACCTACGTAGTTTCCAGATCATCCTTTGACGAATTTGATAACTAAGCATCCCGTGCAAGATGTGTGCGAGTGTCGTGTGTCTACATAATCATCCTATCCAAATGGATATTTATATGGTTCTTTGTCATTTTATGTTAATTGGTTCCATTTCATCTTCTATTATATTTCATGTTTGTGCACATGAGTGCTTGTATCGTGCATATTCATATTTTTTTACCCAAAACATTGATTCTAAATAAAGTAGCAAAGTCGTTTTCTTAATACCGTATTTCCTTTCATTTTAAATGTGTATTGTCAATTTTAAATATGAAGGAAACTGTTAAATGTGTATTGTCAATTTTAAATATGAAGGAACCTATTATTTTAGAGCTTCCAACGTATGAAATTTATGAATTTACAATACAAGGAATGCCTCAGACGTTTCCTGTGAAAACAAAACAAAATTATATATTACCATAAGTTAGGGAATCCAAGTCATGAGGAAAGACTAGAGAAGGGTAGTTAAACTAATTAGGGGAAGTCCAGAGGGAAAATAGGTTTTAAAATTTATTATAAATTATTACCAAACATTGCATACTTAAATTATTGTCTCTTATGGAAGTTGGAATTAGAAAGTTCTTGGCACGTTTAATAAGAGATATTTTATTAAGAGTAGTCAATATAACAACATAAGAAATTCTAATCACATAGACGCAGAGTTGGGGGAGCATCATTTGAGTGGATCAAAACACTACCCTAGTTTTTTTCATAAGTTTGATGGCAAGCCGGCTTAATATGGCATATCTATCATTTTTATTTATATATTATTTTATATCCTTGACTTCGCCATTCGACTTTTGAAAGTGAAGAATTAAATCAAGAGATAAAAATCCCACCATATTGTTCATATATAAACATTGTATATGTACACACATACTATTGATAGTTTATTTTAATGTCGCGGATCTACTAGTTGAGGTGAAATTTACTCCAATGTATCAAGAACTGATGGATGAATCTAGTGCATGCACTTTAAAATGTAGAAAGGTGATATAATAAATAGTCATTTTAGTTCAAATTGTTTATATAAAATCCAGCAAAAATTCACATTTATGAGTCTATCTGATTTTATAAACATAAATAATGATTAAATATGCCCTTTAGTGCTTATTTAAATTTTTCTTTAATTTTTTCACATGTGTGCATGTTTGAAACATATTTTTACAAAATATTTAGTTCAAAATTAAATAGGGAGAAGATTTTTTAAGTATTTTGTGATTTCATTTTCATTAATTAGATGTCCTTCAAAATGTAGTCATATTTTATAAGAAATATGAGGTTTAATTTAACTATTTTATTAAATCAAACACAATTTTGAAAATTTTAACCAATTCGATTATATACACATGGTTAATACTGAAATATGCAATTTAATAATCGTTTCATTGGTTTAGTGTCATCGTATGCTAATTGCAAAATGTTGTGTTTGTGTGTTGTGTGTGTTTTGATTTTGAGGCTATACTGAGCAAGAAGGATTGTGTTAGTGTTTGTTGCACAAATTGGGGAGGTTTCTGGATCGAGGGATTGAGTCATACGCTAGGTGCCTGGGGATAAATGTTCGGTTGGTACAGATGGTAATGAGCCATACCAGCCTCATCGCGCATCCATGTAGTTTGGGTTTGGTCAAGTCATTACATCATTCATTCCTCAAAAGGATTAATTTATTGAAAATGTGTGGGGAGATTATAGGATGGTGTTTTCACTCATTTTTAGTTTGTATCTCCCGGCGAGGTTGTTTGAGTGCAACTTGAGCATCCAATACCATAATGGTGGAATGAATCAATGGTGGTTCCAGTTCAAACATTTTTAGGTGTGTCAAAAGTACACAGGGCTACCATAGTACGATGTATTGAGATTCATGGGTCAAGACAGGCAATGCTTAGCTGCATCGTGCGTAGCTTATTATATCCTTATAAAGTTGCTCGAGAAAAAATGTATGATATCGATGCCCCATTCGTATTCCTTACAAAATGAAGGAGGACACATTTATCGCATTAAAATCACCTCGGCCAAAATAACTACCACCTACGTAGTTTCCCAATCATCCTTTGACGAATTTGGTAACTAAGCATCTCGTTCAAGATGTGTCAGAGTGTCATGTGTCTTCATAATCATCCTTTCCAAATGGATTTTAATTGGTTCTATGTCATCTTATGTTAGTTTGTTCCATTTCATCTCATGTTATATTTTATGTTTGTGCACATATTATCTTTTATGTCTCATCTATGTCGTGCATATTCTTAAGTTTTTTACCCAAAAATTTGATTCTAAATAAAGTAGAAAAGTCATTTTCTTAATACCGTAATTGCTTTAAATTTATTTTCATATGTAAATAAAAATTTGAAGTTTGTATTGTCTATTTTATATTTGAAGGAAACTGTAATTTTAGAGCTTCCAACGTATGAAATTTATAAATTTACAATACAAGGAATGCCTCAAATGTTTCCTGTGAAAAAAAACAAATTTATATATTACCATAAGTTAGGAAATCCAAGTCATGGGGAAGGACTAGACAATTGTAATTAAGCTAATTGGAATTAGAAAGTGTTTGGCTCGTTTAATAAGAGAAATTTAATTAAGAGTAGTCAATATAACAACATAAGAAATTCTAATCAGATAGACACAAAGTTGGGACAACATCATTTGAGCGGATCAAAACACTGCCCTAGTTGTGGTCATAAGATCGATGGCAAGCCGGCTTAATATGTCATAGTTATCATTTTTATTTACTTATTATTTTATATTCTTGACTTTGCCAAATGAATTTTGAATGTGAAGGATCAAATCAAGAGATAAAATAATCCCACCATATTGTTCACATATACACATTGTATATGTACACAAACATACTATTTATATTTTATTTTCATGTTGCAGGACTGGGTAGGTCTACTAGTTGAGGTGAAGTTTACTCTAATGGATCAAGAACTGATAGATGAATCTATTGAATGCACTTTAAAATGTATCAAGGTGATATAATAAATAGTCATTTTAGTTCAAATTGTTTATATAGAATCCAGCAAATTTTTTATTTATGAGCCTATCCAACTTTATAAACATAAATAATGATTAAATATGCACTTTAGTGCTCATTTAATTGGTTTATTTGATTGGTGCACATGTGTGCATGTGTCGTGCATGTTTGAAACATCTTTTTTCAAAAATATTAGTTCAAAATTAAATAGGGAGAAGAAGTTTTAAGTATTGTGCGGTTTCATTTTCATTAATCAGTTATACTTTAAAATGTAGTTGTATTTTTTAAGAAATATGAAGTTCAATTTAACTACTTTATTAAATCGAACACAATTTAAAAATTTCTAACCGATTCGATTCTATAAATTTGGTTAATAGTGAAATATGCAATTTAATGATCATTTCATTATTTTAATGTCATCTTATGTTAACTGTACACATTTGTGCGTGTGTCGTGCGTGTTTTCATTTTGAGCCTTTATTGTATGGGTCTTGATGAGTGGTCATTTCCTAAAGTTTAAAAAGAGCAGGAATGAAGGTTTTTGTGTTTGTTGCGCAAATTGGGGAGGTTTCTAGATGAAGGGATTGAGTCATACGCTAGGTTTCTGAGGATAAATGATTGTGCTAGTACGAATGGGAATGAGTTGTACCAACCTCATTGTGCTGCCATGTAGTTTGGGGTTGGTCAAGTCATTACAACATTCATTCCTCAAAAGGCTTAATTTATTGTAGAAGTATGAGAATATTATAGGATAGTGTTTTCGCTTACTTTTAGTTTGTATCTCCCAGCAAGGTTGTTTGATGGTAACTTGAGCATCAGGTACCATAAATGGTGGAATGAATCAATGGTGGTTCCAATTCAAACATTTTTAGGTGTGTCAAAAGGACACAGGGCTACCATAGTACGATGTATTGAGATTCATGGGTCAAGATATGCAATTCTTAGCTGCATCATGTCTAGCTGATTGTATCCTTCTAAGGTTGCTCAAGAAAAAACTTATAATCCTGATGCCCCCTTCATATTCCTTACAAAGCGAAGGAGGACACACTTATCCCATTAAAATCACCTTGGCCGAAATAACTATCACCTACTTAGTTTCCAGATCCTCCCTCGGCGAGTTTGGTAACTAAGCATCTCGTGCAATATGTGCAAGTGTGTGTTGTGTGTCAACATAATCATCCTTTCCAAATGGATATTTATATGGTTCTATGTCATCTTATGTTAGGCTCCATTTGAACCCATGTTATATTTTATATTTGTGCATATATGTTCTTGTATCGTGCATATTCATTATTTGTTTACCCAAAATATTGATTCTAAATAAAGTATCAAAGTCATTGTCTTAATGTCGTACATTGCTTTAATTTTCATTTCCTAGTTAAATAAAAAAATTGAAGTATGTATTGTCAATTTTAAATATGAAGGAAACCGTGATTTTAGAGATTCCAACTTATGAACATTTATAAACTTACAATACTAGGAATGTCTCTGATCTTTCCTGCGAAATAAACAAAATTATATATTACCATAAGTTAGGGAATCTAATTCACGAGGAAATACTAGAGAATGCTAATTAAGCTAATTGGGGAAGGTCCATGGGGTAAATAGGTTTAAAAATTCATTAGCCCTTATGGAACTTGGTGGGAGACAGTCGCCGTGCCTCTCAAAGATAGTATTTATAAGCCCTAATTGTGGTTAACTACTAGAAAGTAGATAATAGAAAGCCGGGGTCGTCCACGAGGAAAAGGGGTTTTATCGAGTGTTAAGCGTACTTAAAAGCACACAAAGATGTCACTCTATGTGTGTGGTAACAAAGTGGGGGGTTTTGAGTTTAGAAAAATACTACGATTACTTTAAATAACTAGATTAATCGACAATTAAAAATAACTATGTAAATACGATCACAACTAGCACAAAAGATATGACTAAGATTATAACGAGTCTTGGGCGCAATTGGTTTACATTTCTAGTCATCCTTTGATCATCGATTAATTAACCTATTTTAATGCATTGATCACTTATTGTGGAGAACTTATCAACACCTTTCGGGTGAAGATATTTCTCGCCTCTTCTCGATTATAGTTAGAGTGGGCGATCGGCGCCACACAATAACCCTTACCGTCGGGTCACCCTAGACGATCGGCGTCATAGACTTCCCCGAGAATAGCAATACACATGGAGAACCAATACAACTAACA
>JAULKK010011134.1:0-10217 GCA_032355705.1 Rubia peregrina
AATTCGAGTATAATTGGTATACACGAGGTAGTTTCCTTGTAGGAATCAATAATATCCTTAATTAGGATTGGATCACGTGTCCCTTTATGGGCCTCGAGTTGGACTTTAGACGATACCCTAAGCTCAAAGCTCGCGGGCCTCGGAGAGTCGTGATCCAGGTATCATCACTCGGAATCGACCATTTGGATATTTAAATTTGGACCCGATCCATTTTCGAATTCAGAAGCAGTTTATGTCCATAAAAAAAAAGACAGCCTTTTGTTTCTCGAGAGGGGCCAGAAAGAAGACCGAAGCTCGAACTTGCATTTCTAAACTTGAAAATGATAGGCGTTGAGTGCATCTGGAGCTGAATTAATTACGAAAGAGGAAGTAAGTTGGGTCAATTTTCCTAAAGGCCAGAACCATTTCCAAACTTGGAATTCGATCAGGTCTTATGGTTTTTTTAAATAACAACATATCTTGAGTCGATTTTCTCGACAACCAAGTCAACAAGCCAATTTACATTTCTTCAAATACTATATAAGTCAAATCAAATTGAGTGTAAAACTCTTCATAATTTAAAATAACTCATAGCAATTCAACATTGAACTCAATTTTCAAATGAAATAGTGACCTACAAAGTTTTCCAGAAAATCCAATCGAGTTTACAGTCACAAGTTTAAATCTCAAAATCCACTACGAGTTTCACATCTCTAATAAAATATGGGTGTCTATTCTTCTTCAAATATATGATCAATTTCTGAGTCGGCATTGTTTTTTTTGTCCCCACGACCTCCCTCGACCCCACCATCCTCGTCCTAATCATTTGTGAAAATCAGTTCAAAATTGGGAGGCTCTTCATTTCTCTTAGTTCAAGATGTAATCCTTGACTTTCAATACAACGAGCATGCCAGGCTTCCGCAATAGTCAGTATCTCATGAGTCGAAGCCACATCATCACGTATGCAACTAAAGTACCTACTTATGGTACTTTTCCAACCGCTCTGGGATACTGTAAAAAATATATTTAAATTTAATTGTTACATTACTTATAAAGAGGCAAATAAATTCTTAAACGTGTTAGATTAATGTCACGATAAATCAATGCCTCGGCTCTATTCAGGGCTGCTTCTGATGATCTCTTCACACTCTTTGCTGCCTGTCCAGGGATAGGGTGATGCTCCCACTTGTTTTCAAAGCCCAACCTCAACTGCTTATGCTGCAACTAGCTCTGGTCATAAATCTAAAATCGCAGAGGTCGATCCACAAGCTTTACCCCAACTTCCTTGATCATAGTAATGTTCAAGCTCTTCTTGGTCCCTATAGCCTTCAATATGCCAAAAATGATGGTGTATCCCATTTTTATCTTCACCCCACCATTACATAATGGGAAAGCATCAAGTTCCCTATTGTTGGCTCACATCGTCGGTAGGGAAAACACCTACATCAAATAATTTGCAACAGCAAAAATACACTTTTGATCAACTGCATCCTACCTGCGTAACTGAACTAATGTGCACTCCAGTGTTTTATCCTATCCGTCATCTTCTTTATGAGTGGTTCACACATCTGCACTGAAAGTCTTCTGCTCATCAGAGGAACAACCAAATATTTAAAGGGTAACTTACCCTCATAAAAAACTGTTATCAACATAATCTCTTTCTTCAAATACTCCACACAACCTCCAAAAATCACTTTACATTTGGCTCGATTTACCCACATACCTGTGGATTTTGTAAAATTTTGGAATACACTCATCAGTGCTTTAACAGGCTTAACATCAGCCCTTAACATCAGTAGCAAATCATCAGCAAAGCTCAAACTAACTATTTTCATACTTTCAAACCTGAAATGGTACTTGTAATCACAATTTCCATCCAATTCCATCAAACATCTATACATATATTTCATTATCAACACAAATAGTAGAGGAGATAGGGGATTTGTTTGTCTCAACCCTCTTCTCTCCCCCTATGAAACTAGTTGGGGATCCATTGATCATATATTTATAGGATACAGTCGTCACACATTTCATGATCCCACTAATAAACATACTTGGGAATCCCAACTCAATGAATACTATTTCAACGGCTTTCCATTCCACTGTATCATAGACCTTTTGCAGATCTGTCTGAATCATGCATCTCGGACCTTCAACCTTCCTATTATACCCTATGATAATCTCATAAACATCATCACATGATCTTGAATGCTGCACCCTGGTACAAGCGTTGCTTGGCTCTTATGTACATTTTCTTCTATTACACCACCTAGCCTCGTTGTCAAAACCTTAAATATGATCTTATAAAATGTAGTATAGCAAGATATAGGTCGTAGATCTCCTACTTTTTTTTGTTATCTGGTGTTTTGGTATCAACGAGACTAGGGTGTTGTTCATCGCTTTATACAGTCTCCCTTCTTCAAATAATTCTACCATAGCCTTCATCAAATCATCTTTAAAGTAGCCCATACTTCTTTTTCAGTAACCATGGCTATCAGTTGTCTTCTCCCTTCATTGCTCACTGATTTCCCACTTCACATAGCTTCAATATCAATCCAATCTAACCTTTCCATATTTTTACCAATCAATTCTTCATAGAATTCCAACATTTCAGCCTTTATTCTATTTTGATATGTAATTTGAGTACCAACTTCTTTTTTCCATTTTCAGAATCCCCAGCATATTGTTTTTTTCCTCTTCATTGAAGCTTGAAAATACATTATTTCCACCCCCATCCTTAACCACTCCACCTTAGCCTTTTGTTTTGCTATTTTTTCATCTATTTCATTCCATTTCATCAACTCTTCAATGCATTATACCACCTTAAAAATTCTCTCTTTCCAGCCTGTAGAAACATAATTCTCGTTGTGTTGTTGATAGCTTTTATCTCACTTCCTCCAACTTATCTTTAATCCCCGATAACTTTTTATTACAGCCTCCTAAAATAGTTTGAAGCCTAAAAAGTTTCCTCAAAACAAAAAAATCGGCCTACCACACATTTCTTCCTTCCAATTGTCCTTGATCACCTTCAGAACTTCCTCATTTTCAGCAAACAGCTAAAAAACTTGAACTGTTTCTTCCTTTTGGATTTCTCCTCACACACTTTAATTCTGAGCATGGCATGGTTAGAAACTCCAGCCTCTAAAATCTTCACCTCACCTTCAGGGTATAACTGAAACCACTCCATGTTCTCAATAGCTCTACCTCGAATAAATAATCCCATCAGCCTATCTATTCGACCAGGTAAAATGATCCCCTAAGAAATCATATTCAAATAAACCAACCAGATTCATCATTTGTTCAAAATCTCAACACTCATTAATCTATTAATCATTTCCACCAATTCAATCATTTATTGTCAATACATTATTGAAATACCCTATCAAAAGCCATGCACTGCCATGAGTCTTATTCTCCAACTTTTCAATGTCTTTCCACATTTTTTCCTGATTTTCAATTGGTTAACAGAATAGATAGTTGTAAACCAATGAATCATTTATCATCAAGTCCATACACATCCATATGTATCATCTGATCAATAACCCTAATAAGCTTCAAATTACTTTAGATTTATCCAACATAATCCAAAATCTGCCATTTGGATGAGCCACATAGTTATCCACATAACTCCAACATGAACCCATTTTACACCTAATTCCTATGCTTTTTTAACCCTGATTTCTATAAATACAACTAGTGTTAAATCCATTTTCCTGAGACAAGTGGCAATCTCTCTATTCTTGGCTGTTTTATTCAACCCCCTGACTTTACATGTGACAATCATGAAACCTTGCCACAGGAATCAGCAGGGTCACTCCAAACCCTCTGATTCTCAGACTTAGTTATCTCATTTAAGTTGATTTCTCCCACAATACTTTCAACCATTTGTTCAGCAATGATATCCACAAGTTGTTTGCACATGTTTTTTGTTGTCACTGTCTTCCATTCATCCACCATTTGCTGTTTCTCAGCCACCAGATCCATTTCCCTTTTCTCTTCTCTAGATTTTCCTCTTCTATTTTCTTCACCTTTTTCTTCTGCCATTTTAGCAATTTTCTTCTCAAGTACAGACTCGCTGCATTGATGACCACCAATCTGAAAAACATTACAAAGTATAGGTTTCCATTCTTGCTCAATGTTCTGCTTCATTCTTTTCCCATCCATATCTTTACTACTTATATTCTCAGGAGGCTTCTGAGAAATATCAATTTCGATCAGCAGTCTCGCATACGACATCCTTAGTTTGTTCGCTTTGCATTCATCAGTACACAACGGCTTACCAAGATCGCTACTTATTTTTCCCAACTCTTCAGAGCCTAGAGATATAGAGGCAATTTGGGAAACTTTACCCATATAGGAACTGTACACACCATATCCTCTTTCATCGAGAAATTATTCTTCAGACGTGCAAAAACGTCACTTTGTTATAGATTGTATAAGGACCTTTCTAAGCATAACATCTTTGTCTTCTCTATTCTTAAATCTCATAATAAAATACTCATGGTCGTTGTGCAGTAATTCAGGCAAAGCTACAAATGACCAAAACTGCATCATAAATATTTTAACAACACTCATAGTCATATCCCCATCTAAAATATACATAATCAGTGAATTTTCCCAATATTTAAGCTTATGCTAAACATCTTCTAACTCAATCTCCATTTTAACTTTACCATCAATCACAAAAGAGGCAACAAAATCAATTTTCATACCATTCGAGTAAACACTATTTCCACTTATGATATCAATCTATAATTTCTCCATCTTATCATCTACCAATTTGTCTTTAAGAACAGGGTTATCTAGAATTACCTCTTGAACATCAGATTTCTGTACATCCGAGCCGATCTCCTTTTCCTCCAGTAATTCTTCCACTTCGTTATCTCCTTGACTGATAGCCACTGTGACATCCTCCTCAATCACGTCTCTATTCCATGACGACAAAGGAAAGGTCACTTTTTCTGCCTACCTCTCCCCCCATTTCATAGTTGCAGATAGTACATTATTACTGTGTGTAAATCGCTCGCACAATCATTGCTCGTAATTTAAGATATATTGAACTTTTAAATTCATCAATGAAAATTTAAATAAAAAGGAAAATAGTGGTAGCATACTTAAAGAGGGACGAAGGGATTATGAGGATTAGAGAATTATGAGAAGTCTCTGAAAAGGTGGGCGGTCTATAAACTTATAAACACGTCACTTTACTTTTTTGGTTTAAAAACTATATTTTAAATTTACTTTTATATTTTATTAGTTAAAACATGTAAAAAAGTTTACATGAATGTGAAAGTGTAATATAGTATATTATATGAAAAAGTAGAATATCTAACTTAAAAATACTTTACTTAAATTTTAAATTTGTGTTTAGTTTAACAAATACAGTGTATAAGTGAAAAATGCAGTGAAATATCTGTGATTTAAGGACATTCCACTTACCATTTGACTTCCCCAGAGGATTATATGGTGTTATAACAATCACCATCAAACTGTTCAAGAAACATGTTTATCCGTTAACCTGTTTACATGTGTATAATAACGACAAATAAAAATTTGATATTTAGAAACTAATTATTACGATGAATTCAACAATACCATGTACGAAACTATAATTGTTCATATATCTATTTAAATATATGGTAAAATTTTAATAGAGATTAGTATAAAAAGGTAAGTGTGCAATTTGAATTGGAACAGATTGAGTAGATATTTTTACACAACTCATCCAAAAAATGGCCTTGGTTTTTTTCACAGTGTGATTGTAAGTTTCCAGGGGTGGAAAAATAGACCCGCAACCCGCGGGTCAAGCAGGTTATCTTTTTTTAAACATGGGTGGGTATGAGGTAAAAATGGTAATGGGTTTAAGGGGTAATGAGTCAAATGGGTAGGTGAAAAATATGAGTTGGACGGGTCGGGTTTTCGGGTTGACTGCGGATTTATCCATATGGGTAGAAATCTGCAGGTTTACCCATATGAGTTGGTATATAAACGTACATGAGTTAATATATGGGTTAAACGTATGTGAGTTAATATATGGGTTGAAACCTGTGACTGTGAGTTTACCCATATGAGTTTGTAATAAACCCATATGGGTTGAAGCTCTCGAGTTTTACCCACATGTATTGGTATATAAACCCATATGGGTTCATTTACGGGTTAAAGTCCACGAGTTTACCCATTTTTTACCTGTGAGTTGAATGATTTTTGACAGCAGGTTTTAACTCGACCCGTTTTGATCTGATCCATTTTTGACCAAATATAAAATGAGTCATACCCATATTTTTAAATTACCCATATTAACCAACCTACATTTGACCCGTCTACCCATTTGCCATCCTAAAAGTTGGCTTATGAATTACGATGCACTCTATTTCATGTGTTTGGGGATGAGAATCAAGTAGCGAGTTATATATAATTTTTTTTATAGATTTGGTTTATATAAATTTTTTAAATAAAAATCTGTGAATATATGTAGAGGGACTATTAAAATTATTAAAATATATTAGTTGTGTATCATTATACGGAAAGATGGGATTGAATTAAACTTACGGAAAAATAAAAGGTTTCAGTTGCAATATTTAAAATTTATTATGCAACGTACATCAGCTATAAGTTTATGACCTGATTAATCCAACCTAAAATTGTTATCTTGATTTCTTCTAATTTGCAGGTTAAACATTGATTTTTTCATAAGTTATGAAAAGTCCGTCTTTCCAGACACGAATTTTATTTATTAAAGAGAGGTGTTACATAAAAAAAAAGTAAAGAAGCATGCTGCATGTATAAATCAGAATAGTCTCTTGAAAAGAAAAGAAAATCTCAAAATTTTCAAATCTGAAACCTCCCGACATGTGAATATTGCTTGCCTGGTTGTGGAGTGGGGTTGTTTTCTCATTTTGGGTCCATTGTATCCAACAAGCCATAGCTGTCATGGTCCAATAGATTGGACTGCATTTATAGCTTACAGGCAGGGCGGAACCAATGGTACGCGAGGTAGGGCTCCAACCCTACCTAGATCGCCGGCCTGAGGTAGAAGGAGTCGGTCCGGCTGTCGAGCGCGTCTTCCGGCAAGCTTGGCGCGTCTCCGGCGACGGTGGCTGAAGCTTGGAATGCTCGCTGGAGAAGACGAGCATATTTTCTGTTCTTTTTTTTTGGCTTCAACTAAACAAAACGACGTCGTTTTGCCCTTAGTAAAACGACGTCGTTTTGATAACCAGTGGGATTTTTCCTAACTTAACAAAACGACGTCGTTTTGCCCTTAGTAAAACGACGTCGTTTTGGTAGTGTTTTGGACAAAAAAAGAAGGAATTTTGGGCTGGACCAAATCGGCCCAGCCCAAAAATTTAAACCCTAAATTGAACTCTCCTCCTCCTAATGTACAACTTCAGTCTCCAATTTCGCTGCTTTCCGCCAGCCACTACAGTGCCGACTTCGTCCGCCGTCTTCTGCTGCCGCCGCGACGCCGCCATCATCCGCCGCTTCTCAGCCTCCCCTAACATGAAGTCCTGGTTCCGCCACTGGGTGGGGGGAAGGCTGATACGGGAGGGGTGGCTGATGCTGGAGGGGGAAGCCATAGCAGCAAAGAGGTGGCACGGCGGTGAGGTGACAAAGCGATGCAGCAAAGGATATTTTTGTATTTGAGCCAAAGGGTATTTTGGTCATTTTCGGTATGTCAATTGCCAAAAATTGCTAGTCAATACTGGAATGTAGTATTTAGGGTTATATTTGTACTAAAAATTATCTCAGGGTTATATGTGCACTTATTGAAATATATTGGGCTATATTTGTATATAACCCTATTTTTAAAATATAAATTGTCATTTGGATGACTGTCGCAATTTGAAAATACTGGTTCTGTTCTTTTAAATCTACATACTTATTATTTTAACTTTAAAAAAAATTAGTAACTTTATAATAAAAAATAAAAAAATTACTCTATTCATATAACCAATAAATAAAAATTATTTTTATATCATTATCAAACTTTTCAATATCTTTATTTAATTTTGGGCAAAGTCTTGGGAAAGACCGTCTTTCCATAATGGAAAGACGGGGTTTAATTAGAATAATAAAAGGTAAAAGGTCTTAGTTGCAATATTAAAAATTTATTATGAAACATGTAGTAGTTATAAAAATTATAGCCCGGTTCATGCAACCCGAAAATTTTATTTTGATTTCTTCAAATTTACACTTTAAACCTTGGTCTTTCCATGACTTATGGAAAGACCGTCTTTCAAGAGACGCACTCTTAATTTTGTACTTATTTCAACTTATATAATATGAGATACTCCCTCCATTCTTCTGTACATGGCACCGTAATTTTTGAATGTTTGTATTTAAGTTAATAGAATGACTGAATGAAATTAAATATATTTTATCAAAAATAAAAATGTGCTCATATAAAAGAAACGAGAAAATGTCGAGAATGGAATTTATTTTAAAATTGTTCTGAAGAGGTACCTATATTTTAATTAATGTCACAAAAAGTACCTTTTAGTTAAAGATGGGTACCACGATGGAATACTTTTGATCCAAAATGTTACCAATTTTAAGCAAAAAGTACCAGCTTGAGACATCAATGAATAAACGAATACTTTTAAAGAGCAAATTTAAAATTTAAGCATCAAACTGTGAATTTCGATTAAAAGTGGGTACTCCAAAAGAACCAATCAAAAGAGAAGTGTGTTACAAATAAATGGAGGGGGGAGTACATAAAGCTAATTTATCAAAAATAAGAAAAGCATACTGTAGTCCGTCAGTGCATGTGGGGTGGTGGAGCTGCATGGTTGTGCCAAGTGTCCCCGCCCTTAATTTTTTGGTTAATTTAACCACGGAGAATCAGGTGATTTTGACATGTTGGAATATTCCATCTCTTCGCTTCTTTTCTGCCCTTTCATTTCAACAAATTTCTCTTTCAACCCCAACTAAATTCTAAAACTAACCCAACCCAACCCAATCCAACCAAACCAAACCAAACCAAACCAAACCAATTAAATGCAGCCAGACGCTTGGAGAAGATAGACTACTCCATGTTGAAATCTCTCCTCTTCATAAGTTTTTTAAAAAATGAAAACTCCTATTTATGTAAAAATAAAAACAGCTAATATACTCCTTATGTTCCCTAAATATATATTTAAATTACTTCCACTGTTTCATTGGATGTGACACACTTTCCTTTTTTTTCCCTTGTTTTTGTGAATTTGACACACTTTCCTTTTATGTCAATATTCCTTCAATTTCATCCACTCATTCTACTTTTTCTCTTTCTAAATTCAATTTCATCAACTCATTTCATTCATCTAAATTCAAGCATCTAGAGCTATGGTGTCACATCCAACGAAATATTTTGTTGAAAGAAAGTGGTTATAATTCATATAAATAGCGGGACGACTTTAGTGAGGGTAAAACCGTCCTCAAAATTTCATATTTGACTGAGTGTATGTTCAATAAAAGTCGTTGATGTAGTGGTTATCGCTCTAAGTTTTGATGTTAGTGTCCTGGGTTCAAATCCCCCCAGGTCCTTTTTTTCGAAGAATTTTTATTACTGATGTCCTGTAGTTTTTTTATTGATGATCGTAGTTTTTTTCCCTCTTATGTTAATGTTATTCATTATTCGGGTGAGATTTAATTGATAGGAGTTGAGGTTTTGTAATTTGTTAAGGGTGATGTAGATTGATATTTGAACTTTTTTTAAAACAATCTTATATTGACATTTTTCATTATCAGACTGAGGTTTTGGTAATAGGAGTTGATGTTTGTATTGTCTTTTTTCTTATGTTGATGTTTTTTTCATTTTTTTAATGAAATTCGGGTGTTAGGAGTTGATATTTGTAGCTTTTGAATGATATTTGTAGTTTTTTTAAAAAAAATTGTTGATGTTTTATGCTTTTTTGAGTGAATAATTTATACTCTTGAGGTATCGTAGTTTTTTGTTGGTTTTTTTTCTCTAATGTTTATGTTTTTCATTTTCCCGGTGAGTTGTAGTTGACAAGAGTCGATGTTTTGTAGTTTTTTTGTTATATTGGTTGATTTATTTATTTTTTGCATTTTTCCCTCTCATGTTGATGCTTTTCATTTTTTTCGGTGAGTTTTAGGTGATAAGAGTTGATGTTTGTATTAACTGGGTGAAGTTTAAGTGATAGGAATTGATGTTTTTAGCTTTTGGTTGATATTAGTTGATTTTTGTAGTTTTTTATAATAAAAATTGACAATTGAATCTTTGTTGATTTTTTTATATA